>JADRCD010177490.1:0-49966 GCA_019843815.1 Montemys delectorum
TGTGTGTGTGTGTGTGTGTGTGTGTGTGTGTGTGTGTGTATGTATATATATATATATATCAGTTGTATCTATTCATTAGGCATTTAGTGGGTAGAAAGGTAAAAATGAGTATGTAATTACTGAAGAGAGTGGAACTGGTTTCTAGAAACATGCTTGTTTTTGTTTTTAATTCTTTTGATTTATACATTTTTTTCATTGCAAGTATATTTGGGAGGCTATTTGTCCTGATTAATAATTTCTGCTGTTTAGTGCCTGTAGTACAAGAACGTCCATCTCATGAGCAGATCATTTTGCTTCTTGAAGGTGAAGGATTTCCTCCTGCTACATTTGTTCTAAATGCAAACCTACTTGTGAATGTCAAGTTGGTATTTTGTAAGTAGAGATTCATTTTTCCTAGTTATTTTGCAGTAAAGATATCTAAAGTGATTATATCTTCATGTTACATTTTGATTGACAAATAGTGAAGAATAAACAGTCCTTGAATACTCTCTTTAGCCAAGTGTGACTACTTGATTCTAGACAGGACAGCCATTGGCCCCTACCTGTGGAGTGCTATGCTGGGATTGCAGCATGTTTTTCTTAGCTGGGGCAGTTTTGTTTTGTTCATTTTCCTTCTCCCACTTCCTGCTTTTCCCCCCTCTCCAGACCCCTCCCCTTCCTCCTCTCTCCCTTGGGGATTCAACCTAGGTGTTCATTTATGGGAGCTAAGCATTCTGCTGCTAGGCTGCCTTCTCGGCCTAGTTGAAGCACGTTTTGATGCTTAGTGTATAACTGTTATCTGTCATACCTTTTAGATAAATTGAACTATGGTAAATGAAGTCATGATTTGTTAGCAATAAAGACTTTTTCGTCTTTCTTTTTCTTTTCTTTCTTTTTGACACAAGGACTCAATACATATCCCTGGCTAGCCTGAAACTCCCTATGTAGATCAGTCCTCAAACCTGTGGCAGTCCTCTCTACTCTGCTTCTAAATGCTGGGTCAGTGATGTGACCTAATTAAAGTAAAGTAAGGAAATAAATCATCCTTAATCGTAAATAATCTGTACTATTCAGTAACACATTGATCATTTTCCTCTCTCTGAAACATGCCACTCTGCGGGCACTGCTTTCCGGCTTGTCAGTTCACCATTACTCCAGGTGTTTACTGGTACCGCTTGTCTCCTGTGATAATCTCTGGTCTTCTCATATATGAATCCTAAACACGTCAAGGTTTTTAATCAAGAGAATTTGAAAATTAGGTAAATTGTGCTTTAGGTAAAAGCAGTGTTTAACTTTTAAATTAATAAAAATTGACATTTATAGTTATATGTCATTATTCCTCAAGATTCCTCAGACAAGTATTGGTACTTCTCAACCAATGGACTGCATGGCTTGGGACAGGCAGAGATTATTGTCCTGTTGCTATGTTTGCCAAATGAGGATACAGTTCCTAAGGACATCTTCAGACTGTTCATCACCATATATAAGGATGCTTTAAAAGGTATATATTACTTTATTACTATTTTATTTTGGACTGCAGAGTCAAGGGGTGGAAAACTAGTTAAAGGCATTTATATTTCAGCTATGCTAGTTGTACTGACGATTTCTTTTGTGAAGAAATTAATGGTTTCTATGAAGAGCTTAATCACCATTGATTTCTTTAAATCTAGACTTTTATGAGATAAATGTCTGTATATATTTTTTTAATTTTTAAGTGGAAATACCTTTGCCTTCTTGGTTTTCTAGATGTATCTATGTACTTATCTATATTACATTGGAGAGGGGAGTAATTTTTCTTATTGCTGTGCATAAAGGAGAAAAAAAATTAAGATATTATGTAACTGGAAACATTTTCAAAGTTTTGTTATAGTCCCCGACCCAATCTCCAGGAGTGGCTCAGCTCCCTACTTTGCCTTTTTAATGTTTTTGCCATAAAGTGATTCTAGGACCTTTGCGATTCTTGAGCTATGTCATTCCACCAGTCCAAATAGAGGCTTCCTTAAAGACTAGAAATACAACAAGAACAACAGGGATCTTTGTATTGTTTTTACTTAAGAAAATATATATTGGGACATTCAGAATGTTTTATCAAAATAAGAATATCACAACTTAAAATATTTTTTATTAATAATATTATTTCCAGGAAAGTACATAGAAAACTTGGACAATCTGACCTTTACTGAGAGTTTCCTCAATAGCAAGGATCATGGAGGGTTCCTGTTCATCACACCTACGTTTCAGAGCCTTGACGGTCTCCCAGTGCCAAGGCATCCTTTTCTTTGTGGCATTCTTATCCAGAAGCTGGAGATCCCCTGGGCAAAGGTTTTCCCTATGCGTTTAATGCTGCGATTGGGAGCAGAATACAAAGGT
Organism: Montemys delectorum; assembly: GCA_019843815.1. Classification (NCBI taxonomy): domain Eukaryota; kingdom Metazoa; phylum Chordata; class Mammalia; order Rodentia; family Muridae; genus Montemys; species Montemys delectorum. The sequence goes on from JADRCD010177490.1 coordinate 2,350, forward strand.
AAGTTGAAAATAATGTCGTATTTTCAAATATATTGAAGTTTACCTAATTACTCAGAAATTATAAGAATTATAAAATACATCAAGTGTGTATATGTGTGTTTACATGCCTACTTTAGACACAGATTAAGATTCTAGAACTATTATAATGGTCAGACTTTTATATATGGTTATTTTTGTCATTTCAAAATTATTTCTAATGCTACACTTTAAAAATTACTCTGTACCTTTATTCCTGGCTTTTTTTTTTTTTCCCCGAGACAGGGTTTCTCTGTATAGCCCTGGCTGTCTTGGAACTCACTCTGTAGACCAGGCTGGCCTCAAACTCAGAAATCTGGCTGTCTCTGCCTCCCAAGTGCTGGGATTAAAGGCGTGTGCCACCACCACCCAGCTATTCCTGGCTTTTTTAAAAAAGTATTTTTGTTGTTGTTGTACCTGAAGCAAATGGTATTTAACTATGAGGAACTTGATTTAAATAATTTAGTATGTATTATCTAGTTAACAGTTTAGTGTTGGGAAAAATAAAAGTTGCTTCTATTTCAGAATGCGCACTTGTGAAAGATGTCTAGACTGGTGTCTTAGTTAGGGTTCTCTAGAGTCACAGAACTTAGTCTCTATGTAGTAAAGGGATTTATTGATGACTTACAGTTTTTAGTCCAACTCCCAACAATCAACTCCCAACAACAGTCGCGGCAGCAGCTGTGAATGGAAGTCCAAGGATCCAGCAATTGCTCAGTCCCACAAGGCAAGCAGGCGAAGCAGAGAGAGCTTTCCTTCTTTCAATGTCCTTATATACGTCTCCAGCAAAAAGTGTGGCCCAGGTTAAAGGTGTGTGCCACCACACCTTTAACCCCGGATGACCTTGAACTCAGAGCTTTCTATGTTAATCCTATGGGATTCGTAGCCACTATTCCTCAAGGTCTCCATGCCAAGATTCAGGTCAGAAACTTGTATCTCTCAGCCGCCAGATTAGGGCCACAGGTGAGCCTTCTAATTCTGGATTGTAATTCATTTCAGATGTAGTCAAGTTGACAACCAGGAATAGCCACTACAACTGGTAAAAACACAATGTTAAAAGTCAAGAAAACTTTAAAGGACAGGGTAATGTAAATGAAAAAGGTTAGAGGTAATTTTATTTAAGACACTGAACAGGCTGTGGCTTAGAGTGATATGCTATCTGTATTGCAGTCTTATGACTAATGACTAATGATGTATAGACAGGTGGTTCTGATCTGAGAAAGCTTATTTTCATTCAGAATCTTGGCACTTTAACTTTTGCCATTAAATGTCCCATAAATTCCATAAAAATCCAAGTCATATCTAAATTGTATGAGCACCACTGACATCAGTGTCAGTCTAAAAAGGTCTAGCGACTGTAACAAATACAGAGCAGCGTTGTTGAGGCTCCTTAAGCTCTACTGATGACTGTCACACAGCCTTGCAGTCCCAACCCTGCACTCTTCTGAAAGATAGATCCTCATCACTCCACGAGCTTCTCAGCTGCACTGTAAGAAAACCAGGCTTACTGTTTGTACGTGCTTCTGTTGAAGCTACTGGCCACTCCTATGGATTATATGCCTCACAGTGATTGATGCCTAGCTAGTATATTGTCCTAATCTTCAATAAAAACAGCATTCAAATTTTATTATCAGGAACAAAACACTGGATAAAGAAAACACTGGCTCAGAGTAAAATTCTCAGGATTACACACAAAATATGAGATTAAAGTTAATTTTTTTTTCATAATAGAATCAAATATTTGTCTTAAATAGTAAGGAATCCCTGTTATGAAAGTCAGAATTTAATTTTTTAATTACCACAAGTTAATATTAATTGAAAAGTCTTTAAAGTCTTGAATTTGGGGACTAGGGTTATAGTTCACTTGTATATTGCTTACCTCGCTTGTACAAGGCCCCAGGTTCAATTCCCCAGTACCACAAAAGAAAAGACCAAAATACCAAGTTTTAATATTTTTGTGTTTCTCTTTAAATTAGAAAAACTTTATAGGAGTTGAATCAATTATTGTAATTTTTCTTTCCCATGGTGGATTTTATAGAAGTAAGATAAAAAAAAATTAAATGCATTGGAATCAGAAAAGCCCAGTTTCAAATCTTTTTAACAGTTATTTGAGCAAGTTTGTTTATCTTTGTTTGACTTTTTTATCTGTAAGTAGGTATAGACACCCTGTTTGTTATAGGATTTAAATGAGACACTCTATGTAAGCTTTCCAGGTAGTTAGTGTATACAGAAGCTGCATAGGAAGCTTTTACTTTTCTCTGATAACTTACTGAGTAATATCTATATGTACTTTCTGTTTGAAAAAAGAAAATAAAACTAATAAACTTTGGCCTTTGTGTTGTTGTTGATAGTAACCAACTATTCTTTCTCATGTGCAGCATATCCTGCTCCTTTAACAAGTGTCAGAGGCAGGAAACCTCTTTTTGGAGAAATAGGACATACTATTATGAACTTACTTGTTGTAAGTAACTGAACTATGGTGTTGTTTAAAATACAGTTTCTTCAGGAGTTTATTTAGTATATTTCACCTACTTTATTTGTCCATTTTAATTTGGAGTACTTGGTATTTGAAGGCACATTTATAAGTCCTAAACCACTAACATAAATGAGCTCTGTTTTTTTTTAAAGATTTATTTATTTTTATGTGTATGAGTACACTGTAGCTGTACAGATGGCCGTGAGTTATCACGTGTGTGGCTGCTGGGAATTGAACTCAGGACCTCTGCCGGCCCTGTTCTCTGGCGTAATTCACTGTAGCTGTCTTCAGACATACCAGAAGAGGGCATCAGATCTCCTTACAGGTGGTTGTGAGCCACCATGTGGTTGCTGGGATTTGAACTCAGGACCTTCAGAAGAGCAGTCAGTACTCTTACCCACTGAGCCATCTCGCCAGCCCGAGCTCTGCTTTTTAGAATACAGTGTCTCCTAATTTATGTATTTCTAATTCTTTTTGGTTCCCTGTACTGTTTTGTTCTTGCATACTGAGGTAATTGGAGACTTCATCACAAACTTCTGAAATTGATGGAGCTGAGTTGAAGTGTTAGTAAAGTAAATCAGCATTGTGATTTTGAACAAATTCTGATCTTAGTGTCCTCACTTGTTGTAGGAAAGCATGAATAAGGTGATCTCTGAGGTTCTCTTTACCATTAGTCAAAGTTTGCTTGTTACTATATGAAAGTTTTAGTAGGCCTACTTTCAGATTCCATTGACAGCCAGCTTTTCTGTTATTTTTTCAAAACATGGGAGATAGTCTTGTAAGAGCATAGTGTTCTTGCTGTGTGTCAGATGACTCAGGTCAGCGTCACGTAGCTCTGTTTTAGATCTGTGGTAGCATTTGGAGGGAGTGATTGGTGGAGGAAGCCACTCCTCTCATAGTGCTTGGAAGCAAAAAGAAACTGAAAGGGCCTGGAATCCTAATAGTCCCCCCAAGGGCGTGGCCCAGCTACTGAGGCCTTACCTCCTAGATAGTCCACCTCATCCCATGGAGCACTGGAAGTGAATACGCCTTGACCTTAGGAGCTTTTGGGAGACACTTAAACAGAAATGACTTCCTATTTTAGCAGAGCTGTGACAGGAAAGGAGAGCAGTGTCCACATCTGAGAATATTGCTCATTACTTTTGAGAAGTAGTTGGAAGAATTAGCTGGTGGGGTTTTCTTGGGGGAGGTATTCTAGTTTTCACGTCGGGACTGTCTCTCTGTGTAGCATTTTGATAGGGCTGTGTCAGAAGACTTAAACTGTAGATGCTGATGCAAGTGTTTAGTGGATGGCTAAATGGTGATGGAATTTTGATCATTTTATGTAGGATCTTCGAAATTTCCAGTATACATTGCATAACATTGATCAGCTGTTGATTCATATGGAAATGGGGAAAAGCTGTATAAAGATACCTCGAAAAAAGTACAGTGATGTAAGTGTACTTGCACTATCCAGATCTAAAGATATCTGAACAGGGGAGTTCCTGAGACTGGAATTTGTTTGTTTGCTTTGACTCAGAATATCTAATTCATAACAACATGTTTTTATATTTTTAAAATTTGTTAATAGAGAATTTGTTTGACCCAGTTTTTCATTCTTTTAAAAATTGCTTTATCTATTAATTGAGGAGATTTTACCACCTGCCTGCCTGTCTATCTCTCTGTCTTTGTTAAATTCCCAAGGAGTTGTTCAGACTAAAGCTTGGTAATTATGAAGTTAATCAATAAAAATAGTTGTAGACTAGACATAATGTTTCTTAACAAATGTGGTGTTTTCTCCTTAGGTAATGAAAGTGATAAACTCTTCTAATGAGCATGTTATCAGTATTGGAGCTAGTTTTAGTACAGAAGCAGACTCCCATCTGGTCTGTGTGCAGAGTGACGGAGTCTATCAGACTCAGGCCAACAGTGCTACTGCTCAGCCAAGGAAAGGTAAGTTAGGACCTCACAAGAGAAGTAGACAATCATTCTCTATTTGATGAATTAATGATGGATGGTATGCTTACATTTCAGCTTGGATAAGTAATAGATCAAGAATTGCTTCTATTTTATGTTTTTATTTCTGACTACGTTAGTTGTAAAGATTTGGAAGTTGTTCATTTTGGCACCTTCAGTGTATCCCATTGTGTGAGAATCCTCTTTTCAGGACTTTCTCTCTGGAGTGAGATGCTTTCACATTTGATCAGTCTCTGCTCAGTTCCTTTTGCTTGGGAGGCCACAGGGTGGACAAGGGTGAAGAATTACTTACAAAGCCAAGAAACTGGGATGTAGAAATGATGAAGTTTGTGGAGTGAGCAGCCTCAGGTCTGGCTGCTGACAGCCTAACAAATTTCAAGTTGAGTGAAAACTAAGCAGTTCATAATATTAAGACATCATTACAGGATAACATTAAAATATAATAGCCTGATGTTCTCACTGCTAATAATTTTGTCTTCCAGTTGTAAAGGTAATGTTGTATACCATCTGTAATACATTTTGAAAAGCACTGAGATGGCTTAAGAGTGTGTTTTGCTCTTACAGTGGCTTGACTTTGGTTGCCCTCTTCTGGACTCAGAGGCTACCTGCAACACACACAACACACACAACACACACACACACACACACACACACACACACTCACACACTCCTTTGCAAACTAAGGCCACTGTTGATATTTTAATGTATTTTCTTGTTTATTAATATATAGGTTGCATAGATAGTTTAAGGCTTGATTTTATATTTTTATACTTTTCCTCTTATCATTAACTAACATTTTTATGATTAAAATTTAAGAGCTCTATGTGGGTGTTTGTGCATGTGCACATATGCGCATGTGGAGATCAGAGTTACATAGGATGTTTTCCACTCTCTTACATCTTGGTTTTTTAGCTAGGGTCTTACCAAGCCCCCAGGATCCTCCTGCTTCTACCTCTGCTGGGATTATAATTGTGACCACCACATTTCATTTTTCACATGAGTGCTGGCATTCTGAACTCATATTTTCATTCCTGTACATCAAGCACTTTACTGACTAAACCATCTTCACAGCCTGTAAATTTATGGAGTTTTAAGTATTTTTTTAAATAGGATATATTTACATTGTGGTAAGATTAAGACTGCTTATATTTATGCTGCGGTGATAAAAACTGTCCCCTTAACCACTTAGGCATCCCAGGGCAACAAACTAGTTTACTGTTTTGTGTATCTCTCCAGAGACTTTGTATAATATACACATTCAGGCAAGGGCATACATGTACATATACTCAAGATGCATCTTTCAGATAGCTTGTAATACTTGTTCCATTATGCACCTTGTTTTGTTATTTTTAACACCTCTCAGAGGTTAATCTATGTTAGTGAAGAACTTTCACTCTAACTTTCCATTTGGCAATTATCTATCATTTAACTCTCTCATTGTCATAGTTGGTTACCATTCCTCAGCTACTTACAAAAATGCTGTTATGAATAACCTTGTATACATACATGTTATATTTCTAGGGATGAAATTAGTGTCAAAAGTTATATTTGTGTTTTCCTTTTTCTATTTTTCATTTGTGTGTGTGTGTTTTTTGTGTGTATGCAAGCCTGTTTTTGCATGTCTGTAGGTACACATGTGTGTAGAAATTAGTGCTGGTTCTTTCTCCCAGCCTCATGTTCCCAGAAACTCATACTCCAATTCTTTGGCTGTGTAGCTGGACTCTTTTTTTGCCTTGATATAATTTAAATACCCCTTATTTTAACCTACATTCTGCCACATGGCTGCTTACTTGTGCTCAGATTCCATGTGTTTGTCTCCTCACATCTTCCCAGGAGAATCTCTTGTACCTGGCTCTATCCCAGAATTCTTTCTGCCTCCCCAATGTTCCACCTCCTATTTCCTGCCTAGGCCATTACGTTTTAACTGACAGGTGATGGATCTGTACAGCGCCCAAGATAGTCTTTCTACAGGTGTGCATGTGGAGACTTCTTGGGAGGCAGGATGTCCTAGTTAGGATTTCTTGCTGTGAAGAGACACCATGACCCCTCAACATTTTTTTCAAAGATTTATTTATTTATTTTATATATATATGAGTACTCCATCACTCTTCTTAGACACACCAGAAAAGAGCATTGGATCCCATTACAGATGGTTGTGAGTCACCATGTGGTTGCTGGGATTTGAACCTCTGGAAAAGCAGTCAGTGCTCTTAACTACTGAGCCATCTCTCCATCCCTGACTCCTACAACTCTTACAAAGGAACATATTTAATTGGAGCTGGCTTACAGTTTCAGAGTTTTAGTCCATTATCATCATGACAGGAAGCATGGTGGCTTGCAGGCAGACATGGTGCTAGAGAAGGAGCTGATAGTTCTACATGATCTGTAAGCAGCAGCAGGAGACTGTCACACTAGGCCTAGCTTGAACATAGAAGACCTCAAAGCCCACCCCTGGAGTGATGCATTTCTTTCAACAAAGCCATATTTATTTGTTGGAGTAACCTCCACACCTCCTAATAGTACCACTCCCTATAGGCCAAGCATTCACACACATGAGTTGGGGCCATTCCTATTCAAAGCACCACACAGGTTCTCTCAGTAAAAATCAAAGCTTGTTGATCTGGCTAGTCTTGCTAGTTGTCTTGGTCTGAGGAGTTTATCTCTGCCTTCAAAGGTTAGAATTCAGGTAGGCCATCACACTCACCCAGGATTTACATGGGTTCTAGGTATCTTAACTCTGGTCTTGATGCTTACATAGTAAAGTACTTTAACCACTCTTCTCACAGAGATTTATAAATTTTATGTTTACGTAGAGTAAATTTGATTCATGACACCCTCATTAACAAAAGCACAAACATTTTAAGTAATACAGTAGTCCTATCCTTTGAAACACTATTTTATTCAATATTGTAATTTTGTTTTTATTTTTACTGTATTTTTAATGTGCTATGAGAATAACATTTATCAAATATTTGAAATGTAGAAACTCCATACTTAGAGTAATAAATACAGCAGAGGATGAGCAGATTAAAATATAACTTATTATTTGTTATCAGTGACAGGTGCAAGTTTTGTTGTGTTCAATGGTGCTCTGAAAACATCGTCAGGATTTCTTGCCAAATCCAGCATAGTCGAAGGTATGAGCTTCATATTTGATTGTTTTAATATAAAGTTATTTTTTCTTTACCTTTAATAAATATATTTGTGAGGCTGGAGAGATAGCTCAGCAGTTAAGAGCACTCCCAGAAGTCCTGAGTTCAATTCCCAGCAACCACATGTTGGCTCATAACCATCTATAATGTGATCTGGTGCCCTCTTCTCGTATGCAGGTATATGCGCAGAGAAAGTACTCATACACTAATTAAAAAAAAAAAGAAAAAAAACAAAAGAGAAATATACTTGTCAGGTATGGGTAGTGCCTGTGAAGCAGAGGTGGATGGATTTCTATGAATTTGAGGCTAGCCTGGTCTACATAGTGAGACCTTATCTTAAAACAAAGCAGAATATATTTGATGCTTACAAACGAACAATGTAAGTTTGTTAAAAACAGTCAGTACCACAAACTTATGTGAAATAATCTCACGGCCTAGAGCATGACAGTACTGGATTTACTTGAGCCTTCTTTGTCCTCTACTAGAAGAGGACAAAGCTACTAGACTGACTACTGTGTGTATTATTTTCTAACATTATAGCATATTTACAGAATATGCTACTTCATTATGCTTCTTAAGAATGATAATTTATTTACAAATGCACTTTATCTTCCTAGTTTATGCATATTCTGTAACTTTAGCTTGTTCAGTTTCTGCTACAGCATTTTCTCTGTCCAATCACATTAGGGCAGTGACAGGCCTGTGATTGGACAGGAATAGAGAGGTGGAACTAGAGTTGGAGGAGGAAAAAGGTCAGAGGAGCAGGAAGAGGGGGTCGGGATCATGGAGACAGACGATGAGGATGAGCCAGACCCGACAAGGTTATACAACCAAACAAAGGTTTTTACAAAATAGATTAATTAGGTTAGAATATTCTTTATTATTTGATTCTGAAATTATTGTATTGGCATCTTGTAAATTGTGATTTTATTATTATATAAATCTGATTGGATATTAAGGCCTTAAGAGTCATGCTTTACTTACCGGGTCTTAGGCGCTACTTAGTTGAATGATTGTGGGAGTGTGTAAAGAGTTGCATGTGAGCGAGATGTTTTTAATAGCTGGGAGAGAATAATAAGAGCCTGCCAGGACACAGTGATGCCGGTCAGGTCAATACGGGCTCAAAAAAAACATGGCCCGGCGGGAAATGGAGTTTGCGGGGTGGATTCATTTTTTAAATTCCCGCAATAAGTTTCAGTGCCTTTAAACATTTTGTGAATATGTGATAATTTGTTCATCTGACCATGAACTTCTAGATTGTTGTTTATGGCAACCAGTAGTGCTAATATATATGTCTAGGATTAGAATTCCTGAGCCAATTAAATTGGTAAACGTTCAGTTTCACAGACTATTTTGAAGTGATTTTGCAAAGTGATTGTACTAATCCTTGTTACTCTTAGGCTAATAAGTTCCTCACTAGTCTACATAATCTCTAGACATGGTATTATTCTACTTAATTTTGTCAGTTTCTTAGATATTTCTCAGTATAGTCATTATTAGCATATTTCTTATCATTAGCAAGTAAAACATCTTATTTCATATTTATAGAATGTGTTATCTTGTTTGTGAAATACTCATTCACAACTTTTACCTATTTTCTATTGTTTGTCTTTTTCTATCTGCTTTGTAGTTTATATGTTACATAGTATAGATTCCCCTTCGTATTTAAAGTAACAGGTAGTAATTGTCGATATCTATATGGAAGGTATTTTGATAATTTGGAACATCTATAGAATGTATAGTGGTCAAGTCAGAGTAGCTGCCATTTTCATCTACTTACACCCTTGTTATTTCTTTGTGTTAACTAACAAACTTGAGATTCTCCTGCAAGCTCTTTATAATGTATACATTGTTGCCTTTCTGAATGTGCAGCATTCTTGGTATGTACTTGTATTATGGTAACTATCATTCAATTTCTTTTTCTGTCCTGCTTTCTACCCTCCCTAACTTGTAGGAGCCACTATTTTATTTTCTTGTATTAATGTAACTCTTTTATTATAATATCCACATGTGACTAAACATCCACATATGATGTTTTTCCTTCTGTTATTGTGCACTTAATCTAATGTCTGACTTCTAGTTCTATCCACATTACTGTAAGTGACAGGATTTCAGGGTTTTTTTTTTCTGGCTGAATAATATTCCATTAGTTCTCTATACCATGTTTTTTATTCATCTGTTTAAGCACCTCAGTTGATTTAACATTGTAGATATTCAGAATAGCTCTAAATAAGAGGATGTGGAAGTATCTCTCACTTTCTTTTTTTCTATATTTGTGTTGTTTCTTTTGGAGGAGAACATCTGAGAACATTCAGACAGGATGTTGCTATCTAGGCTAGCATGGGCTCACTATGTAGCATGGGCTAAGCGCAAATCCTTAGCCCTTCTGCCTGTCATAGACCTCTGCCATCATGTCCAGCTTAGCTCTGATTAATTATTTAATTTCATTTAAGGTACACCCAGTAGGTGAATAGTTGGATCATAAGGTATTTCTAATTTTAGATTATTGAGCAACTCATGTACTATTTTCCATAGTGGCATTACTGTCAACAGTGTACAATAGTTTCTTTCTCTGGTTGGAAATGTAGCTCAGTGCTAGACCACTAGCTTGGTGTGTGCTGAAGCCCTGGCCAATTCCCAGCATTTGGTTTATTCTTTGTGGGTTTTTATTGTCATCATGATTATAGCCATTCTGATGAAGAAATATGATGGTTTTATTGGCATTCATTGTAGTGATGCTAAATATTTCTTAGACATTTCTAGAACTTCTTTAGAAAAGTGTCATCAGGTCATTTGTAAATTTTTTTTTAAGATTTATTTATTTATTATATATAAGTACACTGTAGCTGTCTTCAGATACCCCAGAAGAGGGCAACAGATCTCATAGGTGCACACAACCATGTGGTTGCTGGGATTTGAACTCAGGACCTCTGGAAGAGCAGTCAGTGCTCTTAACCACTGAGCTAACTCTCCAGCCCCTATTTATGAATTTTTTAATCAGCTTTTGATTTTGTGCCACTAAGTTTCAGTTTGTGGTTCAGGCTAGAGTCAAACTTGCTATCCCCACATCTGCCTCCAGAGGGATTGGGGCAATACCCCCCAGTGCTAGAAATGGTCTCTCTTGACATGCATGTTTTAGTCTGCAGTCTTCTTTCCTCTGTTATTCAGGAGAGGCTTAATTTGATAAACATTTGTTAGCTAAGCTTGGGGTTGCCTTTTTACATGTATATTCTTTCTCATCCCCTGAGTACTAGGATTCTAGGTAGGAGCCACATCCAGCGGTGCTTTCAGTTCTTACAAGGTACACAGAGAAAAAATCTTAAATAATTTCCCTGTGTTTTCTTCTAGTAGGTTCATATTTTCAGGTCTTACCTTTGGGCTTCTGGTTTATTTTGTGCATGAGAGAGGGGGACCTACTGTGAATGAGTAACTTATTTTATAGCACCATTTAGTTACTTGTTCATTTGTTTTCTTACAGTGAATGTTTTGGCACCATTGTTAATAATCAGGTGGCTTAAGTGGGTGATTTATCCTGGGGTTTTCTGTTCTTCTCTGGTGTGTGCGTGCCTGTGTGTGTGCATGTGTGTATTTAATGCTCTTGGAATTTTATAGCTTTGCAGTGTGTGTAGGGTGGTGAAGTATTAAGACACCTCAGTCTCTCTCCTTCTCTCAAAATAGATTATTTTAGCTATTTCAGGTCGTTTGTGCTCTCCTGAGAGTTTTAGGGTTGAGAATTTGTTTCCCTTGTCCTTGTGAAAATCCCAGTAGTATTTAGATGGAGATTATTTTGAATCTGTAGTTGTTCTGGATAGCATCAGTGTTTTGACCATTTCAATTCATTTCAATTCATGAACATGGCCATGTCTGTACTTTCTTGTGTCTTCCAGTATTTCATTGGTATTTTGTCATTTTTACTGTAGAAATCATCTGGTTTCTTCATTAAGTTTATTCCTTTTTGTTATTGTTGTGAGAGGAATTGCTGTCTTAATTTCCTTGTCAGCAAGCTTGTTGTGTATATAAACATGCTCCTTATTTCATATCTTGATTTTTGTGTTCAGTTTTAACATATTTTTGCCAGATTCATACAATTTGTAAATAGGAACAGTTTGACTTCCCTCTTGCCTATTTGGATACCCTTTCTTGTCTCCCCCTGACTTAGTGTCTGTAGCTACGCTAGTGTTCTAAGAGTAGTGAAAAGGAGTGGTCTCAGCTTTCCTCTTTCTTTTTTCTTTTTTGGATTTTGTAACCTTTTTTTTTTTTATTAGATATTTTCTTTATTTACATGTAAATTTTCCCTTTCCCAGGTTCCCCTCTAAAAAACAAACAAACAAACAAAAACAACAACAAGAACAAATCCCTTTTGCCTCCCCCCTCCCCATGCCTGCCACCCCACCCTCTCCCACTTATTGGCCCTGGCATTCCCCTACACTGGGGCACAGAACCTTCACAAGGCCGAGGTCCTCTACTCCTATTGGTGATCAAATTTGCAATCCTCTACTATACACATGCTGCCAGAACATTCAGTCCCATCCTGTATAGTCCTTGATTGGTGGTTGGGTCCCTGGGAGCTCTGAGGGTACTAGTTAGTAATTGTTGTTCGTCCTAAGGGGCTGCAAACCCTTCAGCTCCATAGAACCTTTCTCTAACTCCTTCATTGGGGACAGTGTACTCAGTTCAATGAATGGTTGTGAACCTCTACATCTGTATTAGTCAGGTATTGTCAGAGCCTCTCAGGAGATAGCTATATGCTTGTCCTTCCTTCAGTCTCTGCTCCATAGTTAATCTCTGCCACTCCTTCTGTGGGTATTTGATTCCCCTTTTTAAGAAGGAATGAAATGTCCACCTTTTGGTCTTCCTTCTTCTTAAGTTTCTTGTGGTTTGTGGGTCGTTCTTCCTGTATTCCAAACTTCTGGGCTAATAACCACTTATCAGAGAATGCATACCATGTGTGATCTTTTGTGATTGGGTTACCTCACTCAGGATGATACTCTCCAGATCCATCCATTTCCCTAAGAATTTCATAAATTCATTGTTTTTAATAGCTGAGTAGTACTCCATTGTGTAGATGTACCACACTTTCTGTATCCATTCCTCTGTTGAGGGACATCTGGGTTGTTTCCAGTTTCTGGCTATTATAAATAAGGCTGCTATGAACATGGTGGAGCATGTGTCCTTATTACATGATGGAGCATCTTGTGGGTATATGCCCAGGAGTGGTATGGCTGGGTCCTCTGGTAGAACTATGTCCAATTTCCGGAGGAACCGCCACACTGATTTCCAGAGTGGTTGTACCAGTTTGCAATCCCACCAGCAATGAAGGAGTGTTCCTCTTTCTCCGCAACCTCTCCAGCATCTGCTGTCACCTGAGTCTTTTATCCTAGCCGGCTTTCCTCTTTCTTTGTGGTGTTTGCTGTGGGTTTGTCCCATTCTGCCTTTTTTGTCTTAAGGCATGTTCCTTCTAAACCTTCCAAACCTAATTTATTGAGATTTTTTTCATGAATAGATGTTGAATTTTATCCAGTCTTTTCTTCTGAAAGATGATTAATGCATGGTTTTTGTCCATCAGGTGGTGTGCTGTTTATTGATTTGCATATGTCTAATCATCTTTGCATCCCTAGGATAAATCCTACTTAATCATGGGGCACGGTATTTTTGTTGTACTGTGACTAAAAAGCTTAATTTACTGTTTTTATTTGCGTAACCTTAAAAATAGTTCTTAACTTTATGAAATAGTTTTATTTTCCTAGTGAAAAAAAAAGTCATTTAAATGATTAACAAAGGATATTTAAAACATGTATCTTTATTAAAGATTTATTTATTTAATGTATATAAGTACACTGTCACTGTCATATAAGACACACCAGAAGAGGGCATCAGATCTCATTACAGAGGGTTGTGAGCTACCATGTAGTTGCTGGGAATTGAACTCAGGACCTCTGGAAGAATAATTGATGCTCTTAACCGCTGGGCCATCTCTCCAGCCCCTAAACCTTGTATCTTAAAACAAAAATATTTTAATAATAAATTCTGTTACTTGGCACACATTCTGAAATTTGGCAAACTCAATGTGAAGCATGACTCTCATTTCTAGATGGCCTAATGGTACAAATAACTCCAGAGACCATGGATGGCTTACGGCTGGCTCTACGAGAGCAAAAAGACTTTAAAATTCAGTGTGGAAAAGTTGATGCAGTAGACCTGAGAGAATATGTGGACATCTGTTGGGTGGATTCAGAAGAGAGGAAGAACAAAGGGTAGGAATTTCTTACTTGATGGAGGGGGCTGATAAAAACATTCCTTTAATACAATGTTATATTTTATGAATGAATATAGAATTATGCCACTAACTTTAATGTTTCTATTCCAATTAATACAATATGTTTTTTTTCAAACATGTAACTAATCAGACTCATAAGTTTTCTTGGGCAGGAAGCTATAATGAACCATAAGCTTGGGGAGAGTCTGATTTTAAAACATTAATTAGGTAGCTTTGTCCAGGGCTAATGAAAGGCAAACACCTTTTCTGATATATGCTACACATTTTTGTCAAATAAATAGGGGTTTCCTTCTGATTATTGAATTCTGTTAATTCCTTGTAATGTAAGCGAGCCCTAATGATGTATTAGTAGAGGCCTTACCAATACCACTGTTGCTCCTTCTGTTCAGTTACCCATAATCTCTCAGTTTTAGAGGTGGATTAAGGTTCGAGAAGAAAGAAGAAGGAAATGACTCCAAAATAGATTTTTGATACAAGGTTTTGCCATGTAGCTTAGGACATGAACTCAATATGTGGCCCAGGATGGCTTTAAACTTGAAATCCTCCTGCTTCAGCCTCCTGAGTGCTACTGTTAAAGGCCTGTGCCACCATACCCAGTTTATGTGGTGCTAGAGATAAACTCAGAGCTGTCTGTATAACAGGCTGCACCCTGTCAAATCAGTGACATGTGTAACCCCAGAAAACAGTTTTTAAATTGTAAGATACTTTTCTGTCAAGAAACTATTTTTAAGTATATTAAAGCTAGGTCTAAATTGGACATATGAAAAAAGAGATATAATTTACTGGATAAAAACATTATAACACAGTCAAGCAATCATAAGTGATTATTTTATATACATTTGAGATATTTATTGCTACTTTAAATATAAAACTTTGACTTTATTATCTCATTTTCCAAATTCAATAATCAATTTCATAGAAAACACTATGATACTAATTGTATTATATTCTGCTTTATTACATAGTGTTATCAGTTCAGTAGATGGAATATCATTAGAAGGATTTCCAAGTGAAAAAATAAAACTGGAAACAGATTTTGAAACTGAAGAGAAGACTGTGAAATGCACTGAGGTATAGAAAAAGGTCTCTTCACTTCATGTGCTGTGTGTTTGTGTGTGTGTGTGTGTGTGGTGAGTGTGGTGTGTGTGGTGTATACTTGGAAATATTGCATACTCAGCCTATGACTATTTAGGTGTAGCTTTCCACCTTTCACTTTCCACGTTAAAATATATCCCCATCCAGAATCCCTCACATCCCAGATTTGAATTTGCATAAATTTATTTCAAGCTTTCAACATGATAGGACTTCCTGACAGCTAATAGTTACTGACCTTTTTTTGGTTTGTTGAGACAGGGTTTCTCTTTCTAGTCCTGGAACTCTTTTTGTAGATCAGGCTGGCTTCACACTCACAGAGATCACCTGCTTCTGCCTTCCAAGTACTGGGATCAAAGATATGGACCACCACACCTGGCTAAATTGGCATTGTTATTTTAATACAGAAGATTTTATTGATGCCAGCTTATAATCAGCACTCATGTGGAAAACCATTTTGGCACACTCTCTGTTTTGATAAGACACTACGAAGGTATTGACCATTGCTTCCCAGCCTGGAGCCCCGTGTTCTGTCTGCAGTCAGGTGGCCAGTTCTTCCATCATCTTGTGGTGTCGTATGTGTCTGATCAGATTCCATGCAGACATTCTTATAGTTTTGGCCCTGAACTGAGTTAACAGGATTTCATTGACACAGTCAACTTTGGGCAAAAATAGCTGGACCAATCTATAATCTCTGATTTAAAATTTTTTTATCATACATATATTCAGGCTGTAGATAAAGAATGCTTTCTCAACTGATGATTTCAAAGATCTAATGTTGGAATTTTATTAAAGTTGAAAGCTGTAGTTGTCTTTTTTATTTGTTTTAATTCAGTTTATTTGTTGCTTCTAGTCACAATCGTGATTTCTTTCCTAATTTGACTGATTTTCAGGTGTTCTGCTTCCTAAAGGACCAAGATATATCTATTTTATCAGGTAGTTACCAGTTTGCAAAAGAGATTGCCATGGCTTGTAGTGCTGCCCTGTGCCCTCACCTGAGAACTCTAAAGAGTAACAGAATGAACAAAATTGGACTCAGAGTTTCCATTGATACTGATATGGTAAGATGTATTTTTGAGATTTATATTGATATAAATATATTTATATGCGGTGTGTGTGTGCCATGATGCATACGTGGAAGTCAAAAGTAACTCACAGGAGTTGATTTTCTCGTCATTGAGTTCTAGGGACTCAGCTCAGATTGTAAAGCTTGTTCACTGAGCCATCTTGCTGCTCCTGAAATCAAAATTTTTAATCTAACCCTTTGAGAAAAGGGAGCCTTCTGCTTTTTTTTTTCTTTTGTTTTTGTGGTGCTAGTAATGGAACCCAAGAGCTCACTGCTAGACAAGTACTCAATCACTGAGCTACACGTCCATCTCCAAGCTAGAACTTGTTGCACATATGTATTACCTCCATTAATCTCTAACTGAAGTCAGACTTTTCTGTAAAAGGTCACAGAGTGCATATTTTTGGCAATGTAGGCTGCAGGGATTTCTCTCACAATTCACCTTTTATAGTGGGAAGCTGCCCCTGTAACTGAATGAATGTGGCTGTGATCCAGTGAAACTGTTTTATACAAAAGAGAGCCTGTAGACCATAGTGTGCTTGCTTATCCATTACTGTCCTTTCCTGTGTGGCAGACAGGCTTTGAAATTTATTCTAATTAGATTTACATGACTCAAAAATCTAAAAATATACACACATGCACACACACACAACACTTCACTAAACGTTCCAGGAAGCAGCAGTCATGCTGTTTAGTATGGAGTTGGTGGGCCATGGAGATGTTGACTCTACAGGTGGAATGCTACCAGAAGAGCTACCCTTAATTCTCAAACAGAACTTCATCTCCAGACTCTCCTTAAATATTGCCCCTGATCAATTATATAATTGTATATATTTCTTGTGATTTTTATGCATGTACAAGCAAGTGTATATATGTAATGAAACTTGTGTCATTTCTCCAAAATGTTTTATTTGTTGTTCTTTTTTAATATACCAGAGATTGTATATTAACACATAGTCTTTTTCTTTCTTTTTTTTTTTTTTTTTTTTCCCGAGACAGGGTTTCTCTGTGTAGCCCTGGCTGTCCTGGAACTCACTCTGTAGACCAGGCTGGCCTCAAACTCAGAAATCCGCCTGCCTCTGCCTCCCAAGTGCTGGGATTAAAGGCGTGCGCCACCACTGCCTGGCTTATATATTCTTTTTAATGGCTATATAGTAGTCATAGTTGATTAAGTAAATGGATAACAACTAATTAATATTATTTGGTATATTTTGACTGAAATTTAGTTTGTTGACAGTATTTTACTTTTTTGCATAAACTTGAGTATAACCATAAAACAAGTTTCTAGATTTACATCCATGTATGCACTCAATGGCTATCAGCATACTGTCCCAAATATGCATTGAGAGCTTGAACGTAGGTCTCTCACATGCAAGTCATATGTTTCATCTCTGGTCTCTTTTTTTCTAGCCCTTCATTTTTTACTTAAAGGCAGGCTCTACGCTTGAACTTATCCTGTAGCCCAAGTAAACCTTGTATTTGTGATCCTCTTGCCTTAGCCTCCTGAATAGCTGGATTATAATAGGCCTGCTGCCACCAAGCCTGCCTTCTGTCAGCAATTTCTGAGACAGGTCTTATTCACACCTTTGTATTTTAGCAACATTTAATCAAATCCAGGGCCTTGTATATACTACGCAGGTGTTCTACTACTATGTTGTATCTCAAGCCAAATTGAACTTTTGAACTTTGACAGTTTGATAGGTGCAATAATCCCAAGGACCAGCCTTGACTTGGAGAGGGGTTTCTGAGAGAAGGGGTGTCTGGGAGCAGTGAGTCAAATGACTCAGTCAAACCGTGGTAAGCAGGCTGACAGCCTGCTTCATGCTGAGATAGCTTCCAGAATGCGCTCCTCCCGCTCTCCCTCTTTCCTTCTCTCTCTCTCTCTCTCTCTCTCTCTCTCTCTCTCTCTCTCTCTCTCTCTCTCCCTGCCTCTCTCCTTCCCTCTCTCTTTTCCCCCACCTCTGTTCTTCTCAACACAGCTTTCTCTTACTATTTTAAAAATTCTCTAGATAGCCCTTTTAGATCAAAACCCAGTCTTTTATTTACATATCAATTCAGTTATTACCCCAGATTCCCCTTCTGATTATTCTATGAAACCCAGGACTCCAGCCCCTTGATTCTTTGCAAGTGCTAGCACTGACAGTAAGATAGCTGGGTGGGACTCCACTCTGAAATTACCATTTCTACCAAGCCTGTGCCTGGGCCTGGACCTAAACTCCCTGGATTCCAGGCTGACCTTGAATTTAGGAATCTGCCTGCCTTTGTAAGCATAAACAAAAATCTTAGCTGGGTGGAATCTTGCCTTGAGATTGAAAGACCCCCAGAGCTGGGGAGACCCTCACTCAAGTCTCGGGATGACACGACCACCCAATAACTCACGAGAGACTGATCTTGATGCAACAGCATGAGGTTTATTCAGGGGGAGGAGGGGAAGCCATTATACTGGGGACAAGCCCATAACCCTCGCAGGGGCAGAGGAGCTCGACCCTGAGCACAAGAAGTGAGGGGTATTTAAAGGGAAAAACCACAAACTAGGGGGTGAGGGGGCTACCAAGGAAACATAACATAAAAACAGTGGAAAATTCTAAAGGGACCTAACCCCTAATTGAGTCAGGGTCATAAGAAAAACATCCTGCACATTCATTATTCACAAGAATGTGGTCTGGTCAATGCTATTCACTTTATGGCTGACCGTTCCCTAGAACCACCCTGATCCTGCTTTTTGTTCTTGGAAGTAGTTGGGGGCCTTTGTGGCCAACAGGTTCCTGAAACTGGCCAGCCTGCATTCTTGGTGCGTTACAGAGATTTTCCATGCCCTTTTAGGTAAAGGTTATACAGTATACATTTCTACTAGTACATTTCTACTAAATGTTCCTTTTTTCTTAATTCTAAAATTCTCCAGCCCTATAAGATCATCACTTCCTAAATGTCTTTATCTTCTTCCTTAGGATCTTTCTGACAAGCTGGCTCATAGTGCAGCTGCCTCTATTCCTTTAGATCTGTGAAACTCCTTATGTGATTCATACTGCATCCTTATATTTTGCATAGTTGAGAAATTTTATATATATATATATATGTATATAAATTTTAAAATTTCACAGAGTTTTATTGGGTCGGACAGAGGGCCACATTTCTGCTCACCCCAAACATTTAAAATTTTATTGCTCTGAGATCCCTGGTGATCTCCTTCATGATCTCCATTGGAGTTGAAGAGAGTATGACCAGGAAAGCTCAAAGCTTCCTTCCTTAAACATGGGCAGTATTACTCACAGTTCACCTTTACACTGGAGGTGAAATCACACTGGAATTTATATATTTTTATTCATGTTTTCAGCATTCTTTCCCACAGCCTTACGGGCTGTCTTAAAGTCACAGCTTTTACCATTTTGCTGAGACATAGCCACCCCTTGCCTCCTGCACTCTGCTGTTTCTGATTACCCTGGAGTCTTTAACCGTGGCAGAGAGGACGTTCCTCAAGGGAGGAACATGAAAATATGTTCATAATTATACAATGAGCCTTAGGCCTGTAGCAACCATTAACACTCCTGGAAGCCTATGCCCAGCTGGCTCTGTTCCAGGGGCAGGAACCATGTCATCCCATTCCTTACCAGGCCAAGCAGGACTTGGCACAATATGGTGCTCAGTGTTACCTTAATATGCATGTCTACTTAACAGTGTTTATCTAATTAACAGTGACCTTCTTACATGGAAAAGCTATCTTCCCCAGAAGGTCTAGTGAATATTTGTTGGGTATATTTTGTAACTTTTGACATCAAGTTTAGATTTTCAAGGCAGATTCTTCATTAGAATTGGTTTTCTAAACAGGAGTTCATATACTAGTTTGCTCCTTCAGCAAGATGTGTTCTACTCATGCTTCCTACTGAAAAGAGGAGTTTTGTTTTCATTACTTCATTGTAAGACCCTTTCAAGGAAACTCATCATGAGTATTGGTTGAGTAAGCACTGTTTTCTTTATAATCAAATGTATAAAATATCAACATCATAATATTGAATCTTAATATTAAATAGTATTGCAGGGCTTGTGAGGTAGCTCAGCAGGTAAAGTGAGTGCTGTACAAGCATGATGACCTGAGCTTGGATCCCCAGCACCCACGGGAAAGCTGGGAATAGTGGTGTACGCCTGTAACCCTACTGCTGTGGGACAGAAACAAGACCCTGGGGCTGCAGACAGTGAGAGACGCTATATAAATAAAGTGGAACCTTGGTGGAACCATAGTGACACCCAAAGTCAAACCTCTGGACTCATCTTATGCACACAGCTACATACACACAGGCACACATACATGCAATTGCACACACATCTCACACAAAACATAGTACTGCAACAGTTTGAAACACGGTAAGTTGGTGTTTCAATTCATTTTTAATTCAAATTAAGTTGCATTGTTAATTATTTTTAAAAAAGCTTCAGACCTCATTTAGATATGTCTGTAGTTGAAAGGAAATCTAAAATATAAAGTAGTGACAATATTTATAATGTTATAATTTATGTAGTAAAGAGATAAAAGAAATGGGAAAATATATTTTTGAAAATAACATTACTTTACTAATAGCCTTAAGCTGAGTAAGTATTCAAAAATGCTACATATTCGCCTGCCAAGCAACACAAGTTACCTTTATCAAGATTTCTTTTTTTTCCAGGTTGAATTTCAGGCAGGCTGTGAAGGCCACCTTCTGCCTCAGCATTTCCTAAATGATCTCGACAGCGCCCTGGTACCCGTGATCCACGGCGGGGCCTCCAGCTCCGGTCTGCCGCTACAGATAGAGTTAGCATTCTTCATTTTAGAGAACCTTTCTGAGTGAAACAATGTACTGTGTTGTATGTTGCAAACTGATCTGTTAAAATGAGTCCCAGCACTAAAATGGAAATGCCACCAACACTAAATGTTTGATAATTGGAATATATAATTTGCTTTTTAGGTAGGAATGATTTTTAAAAATCATTAGCACAATATTTAAGTACCTAAAAATTTAAGGAATCACCATTTTTATAGCTTTATGCTTATTATAAGAACTAAGAAGAAATATTTCTTCTAATTTAAAATTTATAGTATTTACTGTGTAACTTAAATGTTAAGCCAAAGTATCTGCACTTAGTTATACCTCTTTCTATATGATTTTAATGAAGGAGATACCTGTTTTGTGTATATGCTAGTGAGAATACTGGTTTTGAAGTCTGTTTAAAAATGTATTTCAGTAATGAAGACCAGTTTCAAGATTCTAGACTTATAATTCTTTGAATAAAGCTGATAACTTATTTATATAAATGGAATGGAGACCTACCTCCATGATTACGTGCAAAGTGTTTGATTAAAATTAGAATTTTGCCTTTATTTCTTATCAAATTATATATATGCATATATATAAATATATCATTTTTTCTGATTAAAATAATTGCGGGTGCTTCAGGACTTTGTGCTTCTCCACTTAAGTCTGTTGTTTCCATAGCAACATATGATTTGGAATGTGTTTTATAAATCTTTGCTAATATATAAATAGGTAATATTTTTGTATCACAGTGCATTCTTTTTCCCCTTCCTTACAAAGATCACCACCGTATTTAACACTCTTCAGGTGACAACAGCCAGGTGACCTATGATGTAGTCATCGCGTAGCAATAACTGAAGCCTAAAGCAGGTTTCTTTTACTTTCATGTTTAATCCTTAGGAATTTCGTGATTGACATCAATGTATGAAGTGTAAATTTCAGCAAACGTATTACTTTTGCATATTTTAAATTCTTTCTATGCTAGTTATTTTTTATAATGGAATATTTAACTTAACATAAAAGTTGTGATAGAGCTTTCTTGTTTAATTCAGACAACAGAAGAAAAGAAAAAACTGTCATTTAACTTATATAAAATGTAATCATTGTTTTGATGCCTTTTTATTATAAGAAGTATATTTTTTGAATTAAAAACACTCATTGTATCTATCAAGAAAACCACACTAAATAACTTTGTGTAAGAAGGGTTATTTATAAAGTATTGCAGCTTATAGATCCAGTCATGTGAGTTTCCTGTGAATCATACTTGGACCAGCCAAAGACATATTTGAGGAGAATATCCACAAGTAATGTGAAATGTTACAGATAGTAAATAAAATGGCAACATATGACTGACAAAATTTAGTGAAATGATGTAATATAAAGATGATTGCATATCAAGCTCATTTTGTTACACAGTTTGTTTCTTTTTTCAGTATACTGTATACTTTGTAGTAGAACTGAACAATTTATGAATATTGAATTTACCAAATAGTAGAAGAGTCTGCTGTGGAAAAGTAACTTTGAGTTTGTTTTCATAGTGTCTATAACCAGTAAAAACTGGAATTCTAGTTTAAAATGTTAGAGGCACATTTTACAGCATTCTTTGGAGATGGGTGTTTCTGAATGCAGACACTTGCTTGATCATAGTCTTTCTTCACATTGACACTTAATTTGAAATTTTAGTAAAGAAATCAGTTGGCTCTTTGTAGTCAGTCTACAATGATCTGTTTATGGTCTTAAGACTTTTAATACAACTCAGTTTCTCTGCATTTTGAAATCTGAGGTAGACTATCATCTTGCTTTATGCATGTATTGAACAAGCTGTGTGCCTGTGTGTGCTGCATATAAAAAAGGACCATTATCAGGTTTCATCAGTTAAATAGTAAGTTCCTTCTTTTTTGGATGTGTGTGGATGTGTTAACAGACAGTTAGCATATAGGTACATTTTAACTGCTGCAGTGGAGAAATAACTCTGGAGTGAGTGTGAGCATCTGACTGGAGGATGCCCATGTCCTCCTCAGGAGGAGCTTGCAGCACATGGGCATTTGGCCTGGAAGTCTGAAACACCAAGAATGCTTATGACTGAATAATAAAAGTCTCACTTTGACAGTTGTGTAGGTTCCTCACAACCTAGGTTTCTGTGTTGTTTGATAGAAGTTTCCTTTTTTTTTTTTTTTTTTTTAAAGATTTATTGATTTCATTTATGAGTACACTGTAGCTGTCTTCAGACACACCAGAAGAGGGCATCTGATCCCATTACAGATGGTTGTGAGCCACCATGTGGTTGCTGGGAATTGAGCTCAGGACCTCTGAAAGAGCAAGCAGCCAGTGCTCTTAATCGCTGAGCCATCTCTCCAGCCCCTAGAAGTTTCTTAATAGAATAATTTTGATATTATGATTCAAATGTTAAAAGACTTTCTTGAAATAAAACAAACTACTGACTCATTCTAGGTTTAATATTTTGTTGAGTGGCTTTAAAATGTTTGACTCATATGCACAATTCAGCAAAAAGAAATATGAAAATTTAGCAGTGTTAATTTTTTGTTCCTTTCTGCAATTAAGGTGCTTTTTACCAGTGGCTGAGTAAAAAATGTTCAGACAGAAGCAGTGGAACCTTTATGATCCTAAATATTGTGCAGATCCCCCCTGCACATACCTACCTTGTTCTCCCACCACATACCCTCCAATAGGTAGTCATCTTTATCTTGTGTGCCATCCCAAGATTCAGAGGTAATAGCAACAGTGATCTTATTCCTGTTTTTTAAAGTGCACAACACATTGGGATTACTGTAATTATTATGTTGTGTGAGAGAACACTTGAATCTATTTCTCCTATGTGAGACAGGACATCTCCATCTCCCCAGTATCTCCCTTTCCTCTACCAACTCTGCCTGCCCTTCAGCCCCAGCAATCACCATCATCAGTTTTTGTCCAGCTCAGCATAGAAGTGAAATCATGCAGCCTTGGTCTCCTGGGCCTGTCCTCCTTCACCTAACATCTGACAGTTTCATCCTTGTTACAAATAACATGATCTCCAATATGAACCCTGAACCTTATTCTGGGCCTGGGCTACATTTTATCTATTCATCTGTTGGTGGATCAGGCCCGAGAGTATCTCCCTGTGACAGAGGTAGAAACAATTTAGGGTAAATTGAATGTTTAAATACAAAATGAAAGTTCATTTTTGATATTAAAAGCTCAAAGTGGTTCAGTTGGTTTTGATTCTTGCATTTATCAGTTAACATTGCAGTGAGCGCAGGGCACAGCTGCCTGCCTGACAGTGATTTCCTTTACATAAGCAGTGACTCCTAGTTTTTAATTTTTCCGGGGTCATCCACAACCATTTTCATAATGGCATTTTTTACATAAAATGTAGCATCATGTAGTCATACCATATTAATTACTTGGATCATAAATAGGTTCTATTGCTTCTGTCTGAACATTTTTTACTCAGCGATTGGTAAAAAGCATCGTAATTGTAGAAAAGAACAAAAATCCATTAGAAATCTTGCCTGTATTCTTAGGAGTACTTTGATTATAACAATTTCATCACTAACAAGGTTGGTGGTTAGAACTTCCAGGGTGTGAGATGTTGGAATGTTGAAGCTCTAGCGTCCCATCTTCATGCGCTATGTTTAGCTCCCTTACTAGCATTGCTCACGTGACCTAATGCCCTTATGACTAGGTGAAACCTTTGGAATGTGTTAACTTAGCACACTACCAGCCTAAAACCTAAGAACCGTCGGATAGCAACTGAAACCTGACCTCAGCTTGCTGTAAACTGCATACCTGATATTTCCACCAAAATATTTGGAAAATTCCAGGATATATAACTTTCTTAAACAGCGAAAAACTCCACTAAACTATGCAATATGTTTGGGGCAACTGATTTGGTGTTCTAGAACGATTATCACTCATACTTGGTTCAGTAATAAACTCTCGGGGTGAGAGGTGTGATTTATGCTTTTTGTAAAGAAGTAAGTTTAAATGTGAAGATACAGATAGAAAACGAAAGACCATAAAGCAATGGGGCTATGTTTTTTGCCTGGGCTGGAGGAAATCTAGAGACTATGAAGGCCTGGTTGAGGCTAAAATAATTGCCACTCAAGTCAAGAGTGACTTAAAATCTTACCATATGAAGGGCTGGACGAGAACCACTTCTGTTTGTGCTGTCAGGTAGTGTATTCTAGCTTTGCAGCCCGCAGTACCCTCTAATGAGTAGCTCAACAACATTACTGGACCTCTGCATTATGGGAGATATGCCCCGCAATCCACTCCCATAGCCCACCACCCTCTTTCCCGGCTTCTCTCCCTCCCCCCGAAGCCTAGCAGTTTCAGTGCGCGTGCGCACCTCTTGCATCACTGGTGCAGAGGTTCCGGTCAGGTCATCTCGCTTCCGCCAGGGAGACAACCTCCTGAGTGCCAACCCTGTGCACCTGCGCAGACAGCGGCGTCTGTCCGTCACCATGGCAGCATGTGCTGGGGGCCCGGGTAAGTGTGGAGGGTTCAGCGGGCGCCGCCTACTCCTTTCCCTGCTGTTATTCGAATTGTAAATGCCAGTGTCTGCTGGGTGTGAAGTGTTCAAGTGGTGGCTGATTTTACAGAGGCCGGAGAGTATCTCCGTGTGACAGAGGTAGAAATAATTTAGGGGTAAATCGATTATTTAAATATATAATGAAAGTTCATTTTTGATATTAAAAGCCCATTTTAGTAAGGTCTATACTCCTTCCCAAGCATTAACCTATTTTCCCCTCAGGCTTCTGCTGCACATTCGTGGGTGGATCCTTCCAGAAAGGTCTTAATACATACTACATATACTACCTTTTTAATTTTTTTAACCTTCCATTCTTTAAATTTTTTTTTTAATCTATTTGTTTTATTTGTATGAGTACACTGCAGCTGTCTTGAAGCAAACCACAAGAGGGCATCGGATCCCATTATAGATGGTTGAGAGCCACCATGTGGTTGCAGAGGAAGTGAACTCAGGACCCGTGGAAGAGCAGTCAGTGCCCTTAACCTCTAAGCCATCTCTTCAGCCCTCTACTTTCTGCTTTTTAACACACACATACACATTTAAAAAATTTTTTGCATTAACCCTTTGAAGATTTTAAACAATGTATTTTGATCAATTTATCTTTGTCTCTCCCCCAGATCTGACCAAACCTCTCTCCAACTTCAGGTCTCTTTTTGTTTGTTCTTGTATTTATCAAACTCCAAAGAGGAAATAGAGTGGGCTGTCTCAAGGTTGGGGGCTTCTCTCTGGTTTTGAACTGTGAATTTTAAGAAAGTTTCTGTAAATGTTTTTGGTGCATATTTATGGGGTAAGGTGAAACTTTTTTCCTTCCCAACCCATAGTAGACCAATTCAGTGTCAATTTCTTAGGTATTTCTTTCCACGAGGCCCACAAAAGAGGGAGAGGTAGGTGTCAGAATCACATTGGAGGGGCTGGAGAAAGAGCTCATTTGCAAAGCTGCTTGCTTTGCAGGCATGAGGACCAGAGTTCCATCCGCACAGTATGTGTGAAAACCAGGGATCCTGGTACAGGAGGGCACTCGGGGGAGATGGGGACAGGTGGATCATGGCAGTAGAGAGCAAGCCACCCAGAGTTGTCTTCTTGGCAAGCACCAGGTCAGCAAGTTCCCCCCCCCCCCCTTCTCAAAACACAAGGTGAAGGCTACCAAAGGATGCCATCCGTGATTGCCCTCCGGTCTCCTCATGTGACATGCACACGCATACACAGGCATGCCACATTGTAACATAATGGCATTGGCTCTTTGGAGGGTGCACACCCTTCCTTAGTGCACAAGTGTAGAGAAAAGCCCTGGTGCTTCAGATGTTTCTTATACAAAGGAAACAACCTAATGTGGCTTAAGGACATCTAACATGAAAGGGACATTCTGACAGGAGACACAGCTGTTTTCAGTCCCCTCGTGGGAATCAAATCTCAAAGGGCTAAGGGCACTGTGTTAACAGGGCTACTTTTCTCCAGGAGGTGTGAATGACAGTGTTCTTGCCTTTCTGGCCCCATGGCTCACAGGGTCTCTTCCTGCACCTTTCAAGTCAGAAATAATTGGTTGAGTTCTTCTCACTACATCACCTCAACTTTTACTGGCCTTTCTCCCTGTAGACTTATA
The DNA here is from genome assembly GCA_019843815.1 of Montemys delectorum. Classification (NCBI taxonomy): domain Eukaryota; kingdom Metazoa; phylum Chordata; class Mammalia; order Rodentia; family Muridae; genus Montemys; species Montemys delectorum. The sequence continues at coordinate 29,305 of JADRCD010177490.1, forward strand.
AGGACTTTGTTATTAAAATTTATACACTCATATAAATGCCGTCCTATTTCTGAATGCAGTGTAAAGATGGCTGAAAGGCGCCACGGCAAAATCTGATGTGCACTGTTTATGAATGCCTAGGTTTGTTCTGACAACCTATGTGCCAGGAAAGAAGGACCAATTTTCTAAGTCATTTGGTGTCTCTGTCCCTTCTAACCTTATTTTAGGTAGGATCTTACATCCTGCTGTGTAGTCTAGGCTGGTTTTGAACTTATAATCTTCCTATCCTGAGCTGCTGAGATGTGCAATTTTAGTGTCCAAAGCCACAACCATTATGTTTTTTTTTTTAAATCATGAATGTATACTATGATTTGATTGTTTTCTTTTTTCTTTTTCTTTTCTTTCTTTTTTTTTTTTTTTGTTTTTTTTTGGTATTTTCAAGACAGGGTTTCTCTGTTATAGCTCTGGCTGTCCTGGAACTCACTCTGTAGACCAAGCTGGCCTCTTGATTGTTTTCTTTTCTTCTTTTTTTTTTTTTAAGATTTATTTATTTATTTGTTATATGTAAGTACACTGTAGCTGTCTTCAGACGTACCAGAAGAGGTCATCAGATCTTATTACGGATGGTTGTGAGCCACCATGTGGTTGCTGGGATTTAAACTCAGGACCTTTGGAAGAGCAGTCAGTGCTCTTAACCGCTGAGCCATCTCTCCAGCCCTTGATTGGTTCCTTATTTGGTATTTGTCACTACTAAGAATTAATGTGCCTTCTAGAATGACTGAACTGAATATTTAAATATGGCCATGCATACTTTTGCATATGTGAACAGGGCCTTGTGCTGGGAGCAGGCACTGCTGGGGGCAGTGTTCAGCCATCTCTCCTTCCTTTATGGAGAGTGCTTGCTAACGATGTCAGATTATTATCTTCATTGACCCTCTATTTCCTGACTAAAGAAGTAGTTTATAATTTGGTATGTAAACTACCAACATGCTGGGGCTGGAAAGATTGCTCAGCGGTTACACCACTTGCAGAGGACCTGGATTTAGTTCCCAGCACCCATTTGGTAGCTCCAGCTGTCCATGACTCCAGCTCCAGAATCCAGTGCTGTATTCTGGTATCTGCAGATGATAGGCACAGGCATGGTGGACAAAACACCCAGACATAGAAAATAAATAAATCTTAAAAATAATGCCATGTCTATGAGAGATACACACACCTGGATCGAAATGAACTGAGGTAGCTCAAAATGAAGTGCTATTTTTCTGGCCAGAGATGAATTATCCTGATATATAAATTATATATTTAAAAATTCATGTACATTTTACTTTTATTTTATACATTCATGTGTTTACTTTCATGTAAGTCTGTGCTTCACAGGCATGCAGAGCCCATGGAGGCTAGAAGGACTGGACTTAACAGAAGGTTATGAGCATTCATAGTAGTGCTGGGAATCAAACCTGGGTCCTCTGAAAGAGTAGCCAGTGCTGTTAAGCATAGAGCTATCTCTCAAACTCCCTACTTTTCCTAATATTTTATTGGCAATGTGTGATAGCATTTCTTTAGGCTTTTAACTGTTGCCAGGCAGATATAAGCTAACAGTTGGCAGAGGGCAGAACATTTTGCACACAAGGAGGTTAGGCACAGCACTGAGTAACAAGACTTAGAGAAACCTAGTATGCCATAAATCACTGGCAGATAGATGTGTGCACTACTTGTATCTGTGTGTGCCAGCTGAGCCTGTGAATGCTGCGCTGAGTCCAAGCACTCAGCTGCCCAGAGAGTCATGGTCTGAAGGCAGACACACTGTGGAGGAGATGGAGCCCCCCTCAGTGTTTTCATACTGCTGTGGCTCTATGTAGAGGACCTCGGCGCTTGGAGGACACATTCTAGAATTTCTGCCCTTGAGTGTCTAATTGTGAGCAATTCTGAGCTCTCCGACATGCTCATTCCTCTCTGATCTCCAGACCACACTGTATGGCTAGTACGTATAGCATGATGCATGATCATATATATTGCAGATCCACACATCACACTACCTGATCTCTTTCATAAAATCTATTTTTTTTTCTAGCTCAGTTGCTTGGTTTTTCTCCCTCACTATATCTTTTGCCCTTTTACATAAATTTTTTTTTTACCCTGTAATCCAGCATCCCCCCACCCCGGGCACATTCCCATGGGAAGAAAACCACTACCTTATAAATGAATGTCTGTGAACATTCACGATAGCTATGGCATGGAAGGCACCCAAGACAACAAGGACAGACTAATGGATAAAGAAGATGTGGTATGTGCTATCAGCAGAATAGCATTCTACTCTAACAAAGCTGTTGCTAGTAGCTACACATATGAGCCTAGAAAATGTTATTGTGCTTAGTGAAATAAGCCAGTCACAGAAAGAAAAAAATATTGCATGATCTCATTACTTGTAGAACTTGAAAATTTTCGACTATATAGAAGTAGAGATAGCAGCATTGGCTATTCATAGGTGAGACGAGGAAGTGTTGGTCAAAGGATACAGAGCAGATGCATGGGATGCGTGAATCGAATCTAGAGATGGGATGTGCACCATGAAGACGATGGGTAATGAAAATGATTATAAGTCTTATGCTAATGAGATTTTTAGCTGCCCTTCATGCATATGCACGCACTCGCGCAACCCCCCCCACCAAAGCTTAAAAATGATCATCTACGAGATGATGGGTATGTTTATTTATCTTAGGATAGAAACTATTTCTTGCCATTGTATTTCACAGCATCGTGTTATCTACCTTAAAAACATCCCTCATCCTCACAGACATTCATTGAACTGAGTACACGGTCCCCAATGAAGGAGTTAGAGAAAGGTTCTAGGGAGCTAAAGGGTTTGCAGCCCCTTAGGACGAACAACAGTATGAACTAACTAGTACCCTCAGAGCTCCCAGGGACACAACCACCAATCAAGGACTATACATGGTGGAACTGAATGTTTTGCCAGCATGTGTATAGTAGAGGATTGCAAATTCAATCATCAATAGGAAGAGAGGACCTCGGCCTTGTGAAGGTTTTGTGCCCCAGTGTAGGGGAATGCCAGGGCCAAGAAGTGGGAGGGGGTGGGGTGGCAGGCATGGGGAGGGGGGAGGCAACAGGGGTTTGTTCTTGTTGTTTTTGTTTGTTTGTTTGGAGGGGAAACTGGGAAAGGAGAAATTTACATGTAAATAAAGAAAATATCTAATAAAAAAAAGAAAAAACCCATCCCTCATCAAAAGCCATATTTCTTTCGTATAAATATTGTTATGTTTTAGGATCCTGGAGTGAAAATATACTGAAATATTTTCAGAGGAACAGCCAGATCACGGCAGAAGATGGTGCTGAGATCCTCTGGTACCATGCAGCCAACCACAAGTCCCAGATGAATGAGGCACTGAAGAGTAAGTGCCTCCACAAAAATATACTCTTTGCTATGTAATCCAGGCTAGCCTCAAACTTGTAATCCTCCTGCCTTACCCTTCCAAGTCCTGGGATTCTAGACATGAGCTACCATACCTGACTACTTCAGTTTTCTTTGGGTAAGGGATTTTTTTGAAATCCGAGCAGAAAGCCTTGAGCTGTGATTTGGCTGGATTGGGAGCCAGTCTGTAGAGAAGAGAGTGCATGGTTCCCCTGGAGTATGGGCAGCAGCTGTGTAGATGCTCGTGCTGGTGCTTGGCTCTGGAAACAGATTCTTTTCCAAAATGTTGGGCCAGGGATGATTGCTGCAGTTAGAAATTATCAGGCTCATTTCACTCTCAACTAAGCTGAGCCATTTTTGTCCTAGTGTCTGGGTGATACAAGTAATAGTCTAAGACTCGTCTGCTAAACCGCTGCTTCATTTCTTTAGCGTCCATGTGAGGGATGGGTGCTATTTTTTGGAGTCTTCAAACCGGTTGTCTTAGTGACCTAAAAACCCTGTACAAGCTAGCTTATGTCTTCCCATTCACCTGCCCTGGTTCTGCTAGTCTGTCTTTGCTGGCTTTCCAGTTCCCAGCATGGCTGAGCACCTGCAGTCCTCACACTGGCTGCTTTCTTTCCAGGAACATGTGTTTTGTGGTGCTGAAGTTGATTCCAGGCCTTTGAGCATCCTGGGCAAGCACCACCACTTAGCTGTGGCTCAGCATTTCTTTTACTTTTCTATCTTGTTTTGTGCTTTTCAGTTTTAACTTTTTAATTTTTATTTTATGTGTATGAGTGTTTTATTTGCATGTATATCTGTGTACCATGAGTGTGCCTGGTGCCCAGAGGCCAGGACTAAGTATTGAATTCTTTGGGCTTGGAATTATGGACAGTTGTGAGCTGCCATGTGAGTGCTTAGAATTGAACTCTAGCTCTTTGTAAAAGAATCCAGAACTCTTAACTGCTGAACCCTCTCGCCAGCTCATCTTTGTATTTTTCATTAAACTTTCTCTGTAGTCTAGGCTGATTGAACCCTGTCCTTTGCCTCAGCCTTCCAAGCACTGGGAATTGCAGAGCCGTATCCCAGACCAGGCCTGGCTAATCTACCACAAAGCCTTGCCGTCAGTCGAATTGCCATTTCTTAAAGACAAATGCCTGTTCCTGACCCCAGGATCAAACACTGCCTCCACCCCCAGTGCATCTCCTTGCCTTGCCTTGCCTTGCCTCTGCTATTCCTTTAGTGAGCGTGGTCCTGAGGTTGCTGTATTCTGGCACAGATCTCTGCTGCATCCTTTTTGTACACAAAGGATTGCATTTTATCTACTCATCAGCTAATAAACCTTTGAGTGGTTGCCATTATTGGCCACTACTTTACTGTCTGCTCTGCGAACTGGCATATGGGAAGCTAGCAGTGCACATGGTAAAAAAAGAATTCAGCAGATATGGACAGACAAGGAGAGATTTTATTGAAATACATTGAAGGAAAGCAGTGAGTGAATTCCAGAGATTGGATGGCACCCCTGAGAGGGAGGGGGTAAAGTCCTCTTTGCAAGAATCAAGGGTGGGGGCAGTTTCACTGTGGGATGCCTTGAGCAGGCTTAACTCTGGCATAGACTCTCATTCTTTGCTTGCCATATAAGAGAGCTAAAAACATACCCCTAAAGCCCTGCATATGAATGTTGATGTGCAAAGACAACAGCTCTCCAGAAAAGCCATGTCCCCACACTGACAATCGGACCATGAGCACTTGCAGCCTGGCCCCTAGTAACACAGACCTCTGGACCTTAACCTCTTACGGCCCACAGAGGCTTCCACAAATGTCAGCCTTGAGAAAAACAACCTACACAGGAAAGTTTACCCCCTCAACAGTCTGAGCTACAAGTGCCCATGGCCTAATGGTCAGAACAACTGAAGGTGAGGTTTTCTTTACATCTTCGGCCAGCACCCAGTGAGTGCAAATTCGTATATGTCACTATGATTTAGATTTGTTTCCTAAAAGGTTAAATGCCCTTGATGGGCTGGCAGAATGGCTCAAAGAGAATCACAGACGCATGTATTATCTATGTCCTTTGTGAGTGAAGTCCCAGGGACGCACGTGGTCATTGGAGAAGAAAACAGTTCCCACAGAGGGTTCTCTGCCCTGCACAATGCACTATGGAATACATATGATCCCATAAGCAAACAAAATATGTAATAGCTTTTTAAAAACAGAAATACCCTGGAGCCTCTAGTGGTGTGTTCCCATCCACAGCTGTCTGCCTTCTCAGACCAATACCAGATTGTGAAATTTGGGAATCCACAGATCTTTATTTTGAACTAGCTGGTTTTTGCTTGTTTGTTTGTTTTTGTTTTTTAATGTATGTGAGTGCACTGTCACTGTCTTGAAATGCACCAGAAGAGGACATCAGATCCCATTACAAATGGTTATGAGACACTATGTGGTTGCTGGGAATTGAACTCAGGATCTCTAGAAGAGCAACCAGTGCGCTTAACTAGTGAGCCATCGCTCCAGATCTATCTCTGTTCATTTTGTTCCAAGTACATGTTTGATCTCTCATAAACATGTGGGCTTTGGCTTGAGCGAGGGCTTTAGAGAGCTGTCTGCTCTTCCAGAGGTCCTGAGTTCAGTTTCTAGCAACAGCATGGTGACTCACAACTATCTACTATGAAATCTGGTGCCGTCTTCTGGCCTGCGTGCAGGCATATATGCAGGCAGAACACTGTAAGATATATATGTCTTGTTTTTTGAGGTTTATTTAATACTTTTCCATGTCTTGAATGTTTTGTCTGCTGCCCCCATGTACTTATGTCCACAGTGTGCTTACATGTTGTCTGAAGAGGCCAGAAAAGCATTGGAACTCCTGTAATGGGAGTTACAAACAGTTGTGAGCTGCCACATGGGTGCTGGGAACTGAATCCAGATCCTCTGCAAGCTTAGCTAGCCAGAGGCTAACAAACAGGGCTGGTAACCACCGAGCCATCTCTCTAGCCCCAGCTCGTGGGTTCATTACCTACCAAATTCTAATCTACTCCTTTAGCCAAAAACCAGAAACCCAGATTACCTTGTGATAGTCTTCACTCTGGGTTGCTTGGTCTACAGGTTTGGTTACTGTGAACATACACTCTTAGTATTCTAAATTCCCTTCACACAGTTATGTGGGAGCTGCCATCTCTTTGAGGTTTCATAAAGAGTCTTGCAGCTGCCCTGATGGCACTGAAATTATATTTTATTGGCTTTGATTTGAAAGTTTGTCTTTTCCAAACTCATATTTAAATATAATTATGAATGGAACTATATGGAAGGTGAGGTCTCTAGGGAGGTTTGGGGGTCTAAGTTGGAATATTTCCCAAGTGTGCTAGTGAAAAGCCCAATAGTTAATTGCTTACCTTGCCTCGCACAATCCTTTTCACAATTGACACTTCGAGTATACCCTAGAAACCACCCACATCAGCCTCACGAGTTCATTGGGTGTTCTCTTGACCTTCTACCATTACTACAAGTGACAGTGTTGTAAAAGACAGGTGGGGCCGCTGACATTGCTCAGTGCACACATATGCTTGCTACCAACCCTGACAAGCTAAGTGTGATACCCAGACCCTCATGGAAGAAAGAAAAAAACATCTCTTAGGCATACATGCTCTACTGCCACCATGGCATCCACATGCATGCACACAGATATGTATGTTTGTATATGTGTGTATGTGTATCTATATATATAATTTTATAAGTAAATGTAAATATAAAATATTTATATTTTATTATGTGGTGTAAACCGACATATTTATAAATGTATATATATAAAACTAAATAAATATAAAAATTAAGACAAGTGTCAGTTTTTAAGTTACGGCTAGTTTCCACGCTGCTTTGTCTATTTCCATGAAGACTCTCTTCCTCACCTTTTTAAGGCTCCCCTAGGTCCCAATGCTGACGCTGTATTTCAGGGTTTATTAGAACAGCAGCCACTGCCAGATGTCTGCTTCTGCTTCTCTCCTGGCCACACACATCCAGAGCTGAGGGTGGTGGTGTACACCTGCAATCCTGGTGTTTGGGAGGCCGGAGCAGCACAGCTGCAAGTTAGAGGCCAGCCTGGACTACACGGTGATAGCCTGTCCCACAAAACAAGTCACGGTAAAAAAAAGCTGTCGAGCTTTAAATCAAAGACATTAATTATTATGTAGCATTTCAGACATGAGCAGTGAATGTCCATGAATCTAATTTGAATATCAAGAAGATAATACACGCATATGCCTGTGATTCTCTCTGTCCGTGTGTGGTGCTAGAGGTTGAACCAGAGCCTTGCCCATACTACGAGGCAAGTACCACCTTTGAGAGGCCCTCTCTGCTCAAATATACTATTTTGTTACTAACAAATACTTAACAGACTTCACTCCCCTTTCTTTGTTCACTTTGCTAGATACTAGAAAAGATTTGTAGGCAGGATAATGGCCGAGGAGCCTTGGGATGTAAGGATAGCATGCGGGCTTTCATACAGTGCCTGACATGCTGCAGTTTGCTCTGTGTGTCTTCTTTCTCTCACATGGGCCCTGAGGCACTTCTCCTGTAGTTCCATCCTTGTTCACAGTAACCTAAGCTCTCTTACTTGGGCAGGTGCTGCCCACATGATAGAGGCTGATGTCCTCCTTCCTAGTGACGGATCAGAGCATGGGCAGCCAATCATGGCCCATCCTCCAGAGACAAGCAGTGATAACACTCTGCAGGAGTGGCTGGCTGAGGTCACGAAGAGCAACAAGGGCATCAAGTTGGATTTCAAGAGGTACTTTTACAAACATGCTTCATATTACTGCAGAATTCACGTTCAGGGAGAACATTAAAACATGCGTCTCTGTCTGTGACTGTTGTCTTAGTTAGGGTTTTATTGTTGTGAAGAGTTCGCATGACCACCTCAACTCTTATAAAGGAAAACATTTAATTGTGGATGGCTTACAGTTTCAGAGGTTCAGTCCATTACCATCACGGCAAGAAGCACGGTTATATGCAGGCAGACATGGTGCTGGAGAAGGAGCTGAGAGTTCTGCAGGGAGCAAAATGAGACTGTCACACTGAGCATAGCTTGAGCATAGAAGATGTTAAAACCCATCCCTATGGTGATATACTTCCTCCAACCAGGCCACACCCACTCTAAAAAGGCCACACCTCCTAAGGGTGCCACTCCTCGTGGGCCAAGCATTCACACACCTGAGTCTGTAGGGAGTGAACACACCTATTTAAATGACCACAGCTACCTATTCTTATACCTTATCCAAACTGAAATGAAATTTTAGACTGTTCTGTGTTTCTAGAATAGACTTAACATTGTGCTAATGGCTAAGATTGCTCCTTGGAGACCTTTAAGACTAAAGTCAGCTTTTATAAAGGAATGTTTCCCATGTAACTATCATACCACAGCATGGCAAACTGAAAGTGCTTTGCTCCTCCAGTGCCCTGAAAGGAGAGGACTTGACAGAACCGGTACCTGCGTACTCAATTTCATTCTGTTTTATGTTAGTAAAGAGGCTTGTCTGAAAGTCATCAGTAATCAACGTATCCTTTGAAATACTGGTTTGCAGGAACTGACCATGTGAGCAGGAATGAGTGTCATTTCCCTGGAATGCCTGTCACGGGGGATGTGCCTTTTATGGTGTGTGGCCATGAAGAAACCATAATGCCTGGAATTGATGAGATGCAGAACAGATTACCACAAGTGGCCACTGCCACTCAAACCTAGATTTGGTGGCAAATTCACCCCATCTCTGAATCATAGCGCAGTATGAGGTTACCTCAAGGCTGGAGAGAGCTCAGAGGAGCCATGTTTGGCTCCCAGCGCCCATGTCAAAGCAGTCTACACCTTCAGCTCCAGAGGACCCAGCATTTTCTTCTGGCCTCTGCAAGCCTCTGTACCTACATGGCACACATACATAGATAAAAATAAAAATAAATACTGTTAGTGAGTAGGACTTGAAAGCTTGAAGGATTATTAAGATGACCCTAGTCATTCGTGAGTGAATGAATGCCCAGCAAACCTCATCATTCGGCCTTGATGAGTGCTCTGTACCACCTGGATGTCTGGCCTGACAAGGTCTGAGTTACAGAATCATCTGAAGACCAGAGAGTTTTGTGGGTGGTACATTCTAGAAGGATTTTAATCCAGCAATGTGGCTTCTCTGGCTGAACTACACACACCCCTTTAGCACACAGCTTTAATCCCTCTGGCTAGAATAAGGCGCACCTTTAGTATACACATTTAAGCCCAAACAATGGAAGGTAAAGTTACTTTGTAGGAGGAAGCACTCATGTTTGAAAGTGACATCTAACTAAAAGGCAGACAAAGTGACAAATCAGGGAAAGATTTGACAGAATAGGATATGGCCAACTCTCAGGAGAACAGAGGGAGAACAAGCTACTTATGAGAGCAGTGCAGAGAGAGAAAGGAGAGAGGACAGTTTTGACTGGAACAGTTGTACAGAGACAGCTAAGGATCGAGAATTGCTAAAGTTAGTATGAGGCCAAGCAGAGCAATTCAGTTAGAAGGTAAAAGAAGCCAGTTGGAACCAGTCTTTGTGGAGAGGAGTTTGAGCCAGAACAGCTGAATTGACCAGCCTGTCTGAGTTCAGGAAGAGCTAGGAAGCAGTAAGAGCTTAGTCAGCAGTGATGGAGGCAGTGAGCCTCCAAGATAGCAGTTCCATCAGGTGAACAGAAGATACTTTTACAGTGAGTGGCTCATCTGTTTTATTAACAGAGTCTTAGTCCCAGAGTAGCTAAGGGGTTCACCTGAAGAGGACCCCTGAACCAGCCCCAGATCTCAGGACTCAGGGCCAGGGCAGCCTTCTCTGTCCATGAAATTAGACTAATCTGTAACACTTGGACCCCCTCCTCTTCCACGTGTATAGTGTTTTGAGTGTTTGCTGTGGTTTGTGATAACATGTTTCACTCCTCACAGATTAGCCTGTGCATTTGCAAATTGTAGCTGCTAATTTAGTGATTCAGGCTACTTTAGTGGCCCACAAGAGAGCCAGGCTATAAAAAATTTATTTCATAAGCTTTATTTTTAAGCTTTCTTTTATTTTAAATTAAGTGTGTATGTATGTGTGTGTATGTGTATGTATGTATGCATGGATACATATACATACGTAGGGGTATCCTCAGAGGCAAGAAGAGGGCAGGGATTAAGGGAGTGTGTTGTTCTGCAGAGGGCTAGAGGACATGTGTGTTAGTTACAATTCTAAAAGCTTTATATGTGCTTTACATATGATCCCCATAAAAATCCCAAGAGGTAGGCCATCACTGTTCTCACTGCCATATGAAGAAATGGGGGCTGAGGGCTGGGACAAACAGTCTGCTTGTGGTCAGATGGTTGGGAATGGAGAACGTCCACCGGGCCGGACATGGAGAGTTAACCCCTCCCTCTTTTTTCTGTCTGTGGTGCTTGGAACAAACACAGGACCCGTACATGCTGAGTAATGCTCTGTCACTGAGCTACATTCTCAGACAGAGTAAACGTTCTGTAAGTGTGTGTGTGTGTGTGTGTGTGTGTGTGTGTGTGTGTGTGTGTGTGAGAGAGAGAGAGAGGGAGAGAGTGCTTGCATGCACGTGTATGCATATGCAGATACTACAGCAGGCCTGTGGAGGTCAGAGGACAAGTTGGAGTCAGTTTTCCCTTCCACTACGTGAATCCTAGATATCAAGTCAGATCCCCCGATTCAGCAGGAGGCACCTTTACCAGATGAGGCATGGAGCTGGCCTGAGTTCTGAAGCAACCACTGTACTGCTCTGTGAGTGGAGTGAAGCTGAGTGGTATTTTAGTCAGCTTTTAGTAGATTTTGTTTTGTGCTTCTAAGTTGTTTCTCATAGTGTACAAATGAAAATACCTGATTATTACATGACATTACAGTCATTATTTAATACTATGTAGTCATGTTTAAATTTTAGCTAGAGTTTTAGCTAACTCTGGGGTTTTAGCAAAGATAGTTTTTCCCTTAAAATACAATTTTAAGTTACTTATAATTTTAAAGGAAATTCCTAAGAGTGCAGGATAAGATTAGTTTGTGCCTTTAGTTTACTAGTTCTGTATTAGTTCACTTTTGCATTAATTGCTGTGATCAAACTATCTGGCGGAGTATCTGTCAAACCTTGGCTCAGGGTTTCCGTGCAGCTTGCTGGACAGGGTGGCTGCATTTTGGGACAGTGTCCTGGTGAGATGAATCTGTTCACAAGTGGCTGACCAGGGAGGAGCCTGCAACCAGGTGCAGGGGGAGCCCTCAGGGGCCTGCCCTGGAGTCTAGTTCTTGCAGCCTCTCTGTAGTCTCCAAAGCAGTACCACAGGCTGGGACCTGTGTGCTCACAATGAGTCTCTCGGGAACAACAGAGTCTGACCTTAAGTCTGTTGTACTGCTGTATTTACTGTAGCTTTGCAGTATTCTGTTGTTGTTGTTGTCCATTTGCTTGTGTAGTTTTGTTTTTTTTGAGTTATGATCTTGAATTCATCACAGTACTGAGATGAGTTATCACAGTACGCCAACCCCCACCAGCCTCCCTAGTGTTGGGATTACAGGCGTGTGCCACCCCAACCCCCACCAGCCTCCCTAGTGTTGGGGTTACAGGCGTGTGCCACCCCTCTCTCTGACTGTATGCTTTGAAGTCAGGCATTGTGGTGCACCCAGCTTTCTCTTTGCTTTGTTTTTGTTTTTATTTTTGTTTTTCAAGAAAAAGCTGCTCCATGTAGAACTGGCTGTCCTGGAAGTCACTTTATAGACCAGGCTGGCCTGAAATTCAGAGATCTGCCTGCCTCTGCCTCCTGAGTGCTTTGCTCTATTTTCCTGGGATATTCTACTGAGTTAGCGTCTTTTGTGGTTCCCTGTGGATTTTAGAACTGAGGTTTATCATGCATCAATGTAGTAGAAGTCAGGTTGCATTACAGAGAAATAAAAACATCTAAATTCAAAGTCCTGCCTGAGGCTTACTTATTAATCCACCAAAATCTAGGACATCCATTTCAGGGACCAAATGGGGAGAGTGTGCAAGGTACAGAGTCTGGAGGCCAAGGGCCACATGCCTCTGGTTTCAGTACACAAGTTAATAAAATGTCTCCGGCCGGGCGATGGTGGCGCACGCCTTTAATTCCAGCACTTAGGAGGCAGAGGCAGGTGGATTTCTGAGTTCGAGGCCAGCCTGGTCTACAGAGTGAGTTCCAGGACAGCCAGGACTACACAGAGAAACCCTGTCTCGAAAAACCAAAAAAAAAAAAAAAAAAAAAAAAAAAAAATGTCTCTCTTAAAGTAGGAGGGTTGGGAGAGACAAATAGATGGACACACTCATCCTCAGGAAGAGCTGATGTTTTTCCCATCCCCAGGGTTCTCATCCTCTATCAAAGTAGCTCTGGAGCTGTTTCCCTGGGTGAACCTTTCTAAAGGACCAGGAACATTCATCGGAAAGGATGAAGCAGTGAGGCTTGTGTGTGTGTGAGTGCGTGCATGTGTGCGTGCCTGCGTGTGTGCTTGAGAATAGTAAAACACACACACATGCACGAACAGGCATATACACACAAAGTAAAAATGATATATTAAACTTACTGTTTTGTAAGCTGGGCATGCTGACACATTCCTTTAATCTAGGGCTTAAGTCAGGCAGAAGCAAGGTGATTTCTGAATTTGAGGCTAGCCTGTACTACATAGCAAGTTTCAGGCCAGCCAGAGGTACATAGTGAGACCCTGTCTCAAGAACCAACAGATAAACAAATTAAAAACAGCAACAAAAGCCTTTATTGTTTTGAATTCTGTGGCTGTAGTACTTGTAGGGAAGAGAAGACAACCCACTTTTCAAGTGGAGCTAAAATATCTTCTCATTTCCATAGAAGTGTTCACAATACAGAAAGAATCCAAGTTTGTATTAGCTTTAGGAAATATATTTTTTTAAATTTATTTTTAATTTTATGTTAATTAGCATTTTACCTGCATGAATGTCTTTTGAGAATATCAGAAGCCCTGGAATCTGTAATGCCTGTGAGCTGCCATGTAGGTGCTGGGAACTGAACATGGTTCCTCTGGAAGAACAGCTAGTGCTCTTAGCTGCTGAGCTGTCTCTCCAGCCCCAAGAATATGTGGTTTTAGGCTTTCTAGACATTTTAAGAAACATGTTTATAGCCGGGCGGTGGTGGCACCAGCATTTAGGAGGCAGAGGCAGGTAGATTTCTGAGTTCGAGGCCAGCCTGGGCTACAGAGTGAGTTCCAGGACAGCCAGAGCAATCCAGAAAAACCCTGTTTAGAAAAAAACCAAAAAAAAAAAAAAAAAAAAAAAAAAAAACCCAAACGTGTTTATGTCTCCAAATTCACCTAATCATGCATGAAGGCAAAGAGATCTTTTCTCTCGAAGGATTGTGAGTGTTGGAGTCAATCTTATCAAAGGCTGAAGTGGCAGGAGTCACTCTCAGAATGTGCCCACCTGCAACTGCTACTTCCTGAGTGTGGCTGGCAATAGAGGATTTGTATCGTCTCTTACATCACTTCACACTTAGTGACCCTAATGTGGAGTTCTGAAGCCCCTGTTTGGTCCATAGCGACTGGCATTTCACATCACTGTAAAATCTTTAAGTATCTTTCATGAAAATGAAGTATAAATACTTTGAGGTAGGGCACATGTTAATCTTCCCCTCTGGTTCATGTGAGTTCTTTTACTTGACTTTGAATTTGAAAACAGGAAGACCTCACTGTGGGAAGACTCACTGGTCACACTCTTTTTCAGTCTGGCAGCTGTCAGAGCGTCCATGCTGTTCCTGGACAACGTAAAACAACACCTGCAGCGGCCCGTGTGGATTAATGCCGATGTTCTTCCCGGCCCAAATGGAAGCAGCAAAGTAGTAGATGCCAAAGCCTTTCTAGACACCGTGACATCCTTCTTTCCAGACGTGACCTTTTCCTTGGGTTGGACAACAGGATGGCATCCTGAGAAAGTCAATGAAGGTGATAATTCTAATCAATTTGCTTTGAGCAAATACCAAGTTGATCTTTGAGAATGTGTGAAATATTCTGGATTCGTTTCTTCAGTAGGGTACAGAGCAAACTCATATGTTAGCTCAAGCACATAAGAGCTTTTCAGGCAGGTGGAAGCTGTGTAAGTGTGGCTGAAGAACACAGCTCTGTCTCTGAACGTTTCATTGTTGTTCAGTGGTGTCTTAGGGTTTCTATTGCTGTGAAGAAACACCATGACCACGGCAACTCCTATAAAGGAAAGCATTTAATCGGGGCTGGCTTACAAATTCAGAGGTTTAGTTATTGGCAGAAAATATTGCAGACAAGCAGACATGGTGCTGGAGAAGGAGCTGAGAGTTCTACATCTTGATCTGTAGGCAGTATCAGGAGACTGCTGCACTAGACCTGGCTTGAGCATGAGACCTCGAAGCCCACCCCCACAGTGACATACTTCCTCCAGCAAGGCCACCCCTCCTAATAGTGCCATCGCCTATGGACCAAGCATTCAAACATATGAATGAGTCTGTGGGGGGCATTCCTATTCAAACCACCACAGGTGCCTTAGTGATGTTCTACTTGCTTAGCAGGCCCAAAACTATGGGTTCCACCCAGCACCATTAAATACATAAATACAAAAATACAATTATTTTTTTCCTTGTACTGTGATGTTTTAATTTACTCAGAACTCAATGGAAAATCTGTAGACTAGGAACTCATCTGTAAATTACTGATAGAGTTCTCTTCCTGAGTAACTTGGTTTTTTTGTTTTGTTTTGTTTTTTCGAGACAGAGTTTCTCTGTGTATCCCTGGCTGTCCTGGAACTCACTCTGTAGACCAGGCTGGCCTCGAACTCAGAAATCTGCCTGTCTCTGCCTCCCAAGTGCTGGGATTAAAGGCGTGCGCCACCACTGCCTGGTGGTAATTTGGTTTTTTAGTTAATTGACTTCCAAGATTCCAATCACAAATGCACATTCCTTTCTTCCCACTTCAGGCTACAGTTGGTCGATGGTGAAAGAGATGGATTATATATGCAGCGAGCTAACCCAGCCGGTCACGTTCCCTGTCAGGGCAGCCTTAGTGAGGCAGTCATGTTCTCAGTTACTCTGGCTATTGACAAAATCAAACAGGTATGAATTATCTGTAATAAGAACTATTTATTTTAGCTAGCCCATATACAAAACACATAATCCTGGTATTTTATTTACAAGCTGTAAGCCCAGATTGGAAAGGTTGTGAGCTATTCTAACTTATATCCCATCCATATGTCCCTTGTTACTTGCCGTATCTCCTGGTCACGTGCTTGTGGTCCATCTCCTCTCACGGCAGTCCCCTCCTCCCGTGGTCTCCTCTCTTCTTCCTCCTCTCCCCCTCCTCTGGTCTCTTCTCAAACCATTCATTCATTCTCAAGTCCTGCCTGTCTCTCCTCCCTACTGCCCAGTCACAGTCTCTAGCCATTTATTAACCAATTAACTCTAAAGTGTGGGGCAGGGTTTACATACCATCAGGTGGTATACACGAGACTCTCCTTGACTTGGAGGCCAGTAT
Source organism: Montemys delectorum (assembly GCA_019843815.1). NCBI lineage: Eukaryota > Metazoa > Chordata > Mammalia > Rodentia > Muridae > Montemys > Montemys delectorum. The sequence continues at coordinate 45,202 of JADRCD010177490.1, forward strand.
TTAACTGCTATGCATTTAAATGCATAGCAACACCAGACCAACCCCTAACAATTATCACCATACCAGTGTAAGGTGTGGAGGGAAGGACATGGGAAATTTTACAGAGTGTGCTGGTGTATATATGCCTGCAATCAAGCACTTGGGGAATAGAAGCAGAAGGATTGGGAAGTCAAGGTCAACCTCAGCTACAGAGGGACTTGGAGTCTAGCCTGGGCTACATGAGACTCTGTCATAAACAGAAAAAAAGCCATGATATATTAATTATCAAAGGACAGTGGGTGAAAGAGAGAAGGAATGAATGATGGTGTCAGCACAGATTCCCTTCCCAGCAGCCCTTAAGAGCATGGCGTTACCCCCACCCTCCACAGTTTGTGCACATAGTAATTCTGAGTCAGTGTCATCTTCCAATTGTAAGTACAAAAGGTAGTTTGTCTTTGAACACTACTGTTACAGACATCTTTTTCACATAAAATTTTAATCATTTGATATACAATAAGAAATTAACTGGGGTTGGCATGGTAGCTTGGCATGTACACATGTTTGCCATGAAAGCTAATGACCTTATCAAGCCCTGCATCAGCCCATGTAAATGTGGAAAGAGACAGAATTGACCCCACACAGTGCTGCCCTCTAACTCCACACATGAGCCACGGCGTGCGCGCACACACACACACACACACACACTGATACTAATAATATAAAAATACATTTTGAGGACTGGAGAGATGGCCCAGTGGTTAAGAGCGTGCACTGCTCTTGCAGAGGACCTGAGTCCAGTTCCCAGCACCCATATCAGGTGACTCTCAGCTGCCTGTTGCCCCAGATCTAGGGGATCACACCTTCGAGGGCATGTGTACTCACCTGCACATGCCTACACATAGAAATACATACATATACTACTATCTAGGAAAAGCTATGCTTATAGCTTTTTAAATTCTTTTTGGCAAATATATTCCCATTGATTTAACCCTTGAATATTAAATTGTTAATGCAGGAAGAACAGACTAGGATAGCTTTTTTAAAGGATTTATTTTATTTTATGTGTACAAGTGTTTTTTACCTGTGTGTACAGTGTGTAGTGCCTGCATGCCTGGTTTTCACAGAGGTCCGAAGACGGTCTCAGATCCACTGGAACAGGAGGTACAGGTGATTGTGAGCCACTCTGTGGGTGTTGAGAATTGAACCCGGGTCCTCTGCAAGAGCAGCAAGTGTTCTTAACCACTGAGCAGTCTCTCTAGCCCTGAAGCTAGCTTTTTTTTTTTTTTAATGTAGCTTCAGAATAGAAATTTTTTTCTTGGTGTTAAAGCTAACACACCCAGAAGCTATGAAAGAAAATTTTGCTGTATTAAAATACATAAGAATCAGAAATTCTGGTAAAAATAATATTATGATACATGTCAGAGAGATTTTATGAATTCTAAAACATAATTATATTTTTTACAATCATCTGGCAAAAGGCCCAACCTACTAATTAACCAGGCTGGAGAGAGTAGAGGAAGCAGGCATGTCGTGTACATCATAGATGGAAACTGATTTATTTCCTTAAGGACGCAGTGGGCGTGTTCATGGGTTTTTAACAAGAAGGGCTTATCTACCTAGGAGAAGTTCATGTAAGCATGGAGAAGGACTAGCAGAGTTTCAGAGCCTTCCAAGTCTCCTCTAGTTGGAACCTGGCCGAGTATACTCTCATAATGGAGGATTAAATATTTGTTATAGGTCATGCTGTAGGCTTGGAGCTTTAATAAGGACAAATCTCTAAAATAATTCTGTTAAGTGAAAAACATTTAAGTTCACAATGATCTTGTAGTAACTATGATTCTACTTGCATGAGAAAACTGAATCATACAATATTTATAGATGAATTAACCATTAGGTTGTTTGAGCAGCTGTAGCTGGTGTTATGGCAAAAGAGAGGCATTGGTTGGTCCCAGACAATAATGAGTCAGGGTCTCCATTGCAAACAACTGAAACCAAACCTGGCTAACAAGCAGAAAAGAGATGTATTGAGCTAATGAGGAGATTTTTCTTTCTTTCTTTCTTTCTTTTTTTTTTTTTACTCTTATGTGCATTGATGTTTTGCCTGCATGCATGACTGTGTGAGGGTGTTAAATCCTCTGGAACTGGAGACACTTGTGAGCTGCCTTCTGGGTGCTGGGAATTGGATCTGGATCCTCTGGAAGAACAGACACTGCTTTTAACCACTGAGCCATCTATTTTACTATTTTTTAAATATTTTTTAATATTTTTTTAAGTCCAGTCATTATCCCCCTCCCAGTCTGCCCTCTGACTGTTCCACATCCCATCCCTCCCTGTCTCCAAGAGGATGTCCCCACTCCTCCACCACCACCCCACCAGACCTCCTCATTCCCTGGGGCCTCAAATCTATGGAGGGTTAGGTGCATCTGCTCCCACTGAGACCAGACAAGGCAGTCCTCTGCTGTATATGTGTTGGGGGCCTCATATCAGCTGGCGTATGCTGCCTGGTTGGTGGCCCAGTGTCTGAGAGATCTTGGGGGGTCCAGGTTAGTTGAGACTGCTGGTCTTCATATGGAGTTGCTCTCCTCCTCAGCTTCTTCCAGCTTTTCTGTAATTCAATCACAGGAGTTCCTGGATTCTGTCCATTGGTTGGGTGTAAGTATCTGCATCTGACTCTCTCAACTGCTTGTTGGGTCTCTCGGAGGGCACCCATGCTAGGCTCCTGTCTATTGACCTGTATGCAGCTGTTCTCCTGGGAGGCCTTCAGACTGTGGGGTCTTCAGAGGAGCAGGCAAGATGGTGATCTGCCCTGACAGAAGGCGCAGGCTGGAAGGGAGAGCGTTATTTTTATAGTGTGCAATGCTTTAGACATTCTCTTGGGTAGGTGTGTCATCATTATTAACTCTTACTATTATCACTAACACTGCTTCTAGTTTTGTTTGTTTTCATTAGTGTTGAATAGTTACTCTGAAGTCAATTAGCATAGTATATTAATTTTTAAAGATTATTATTTAAATTATGGCATTAAATTAAATTGTAAACATTGGATATTTATACAGAACTCGAGTTTCTGGAAATATTTCCTTATAGCCCTGTTTGAGAAACATTCGCAATATAAACAGGTTATTTACATGGGTACGGAGGACTTGGCGGTCGTGTACAGAAGCACTGTGAGGTTAGAGCCACAGCTGTGAGGAAGCCTGGCCAAGGCTGTGCTTTGTTCATGTGCAGTTTGCAGTATTTCCACTGATTTGTCATGATGGTTTGAAAGGCCATGTCTGATCTCCTGAAAAATTTGCAATTCACAGAGGCACCTGCTAATCCGAGAGCCCACAATCAGAAATAAGCCTCCTAGACAATCCTAAGGGGCCTCGTGAAGTGCAGGCTAGCAAGTACCAGCAGATATTGCTGGGCTGCTCTGTTTTTTGGAGTCTAAGAGCTTTTCGAATGTTTTTCCCTCTTAAGCAGAAACTGGAGATTTCTTAAATATCTAGTGTTAAGTCTTTCAAATTGAAAGTGGTGGATTATACATAAACAATTTTTTCCCTGTGGTTTTAAACATGGCAGTCTGGTCATTACCAAAAGCTATTTTAATGACCTGGACAACTCTATACAGTAATTTATAAAGCTTGGGTCTTTTTTCCATAGTAAACTGTCTCACAAAATATATAGAGATAATATTTTTAAGAACAGTGAGTGATTATCTTCATCCTTCATTCTGAATCTGTATAAAGTGTTAGAGAAATATCAATAGTTAATCCATGACCCATCTTTTCACAATAAGGACAATGTTTGAGAAATAGTTTTTAAAGTAATGAGTTCTAGTGATACAAACGGCATAAATTACCAACATTTAAAATGTTGTTCTCAAATAGTATGTAAATAAGTTTGTATATGAACAGTCTTTTAAAAATTATCAGGAAAAGTCAGGACAATGGTATACCTTAGCTTGTCATTAGAGATATCCATCGTTTTGACACCATGTCTCCTGGGTGCTAAATTCATTATATTTCATTATCTATTTCATTATCTGTTCTTACTTATGGATTACATGCTGTTTTCATCTTGTCATTTTTATGAAGTTCTCTTAGCCTTTGCATGTCTATATGTGCATGTGATGCACACTCATGTATGTATGTATGATGATGCACGTGTGTGTGCATGTGTGTGTGATGTACTTGTGTGCATGTGTATATGATACATGCATGTGTAGGTATATGTGGTACACATGTGTGTATTTATGTGTGTGGTGCACACATATGTATGTGATACATACATGTGTATTGTGTGATGCATGCATATGTATGTATGCATGATGCACACATGTGTATATGTGATACATGTGTGTGATGCATGTATGTACATGCGATACACACACATGTATGGAAAACCTTTACACTAATGCAAGTATTACTGGTGTATAAAGTTGCCTGAGGCTTAGAAGACTGTGGGAGCTAAGCCTTTTTTTAGTGATAGGATACAGTTTTCTCTTTCAATCTATCCCCTAAGTATTTGTCACAGGAAGTAGTTGGAAACAAGTAGCTAAAAGAACACTAATCATTACCGATGAAAAGACAATTTAGAATTCCTTCCAGTATTATTTCATTGATGAATAAAGACAAATATGCTTTTATTTTAATACTTTACCTATCTCCAGTTGGCATTAAAATATACTTCACACACTCTGTGTGTGTGTGTGTGTGTGTGTGTGTGTGTGTGTGTGTGTGTGTGTGTGTGTGAGAGAGAGAGAGAGAGAGAGAGAGAGAGAGAGAGAGAGAGAGAGAGAGAG
>JADRCD010177490.1:49976-63128 GCA_019843815.1 Montemys delectorum
GAGAGAGAGAGAGAGAGAGAGAGAGAGAGAGAGAGAGAGAGAGAGAGGAGGGGGGGTGCTGGGTATTTCATCCATGCCAGGCAAAGCATTCTCCAATGAGCTACATTCTCAGACCCTAGATTTTTCTTTTATGAAAAGTATATAGCTTATGGAAGGGCATATTTCCTTCAATAGCCATAACAAAAGTCTAACAGAAAATAAGTACAATTACTCTTTAAATCTATGCTATGAGTATCACTGTTCGAGATACAAAATAAGTAAAATTAAACTATACACCAGTAGTTCTCAACTTTCCTAGTGCTGCAACCCTTTAATACAATTCCTCATGTTGTGATTGACAAGCAGCCATAAGGTTCTTTTGTTGCTACTTTATAACTGTAATTTTGCTACTGTTATGAGTTGTGATGTGAATATGAGATATGTAGGATATCTGACATGCCATCCCAGTGAAAGGATCACTCGACTCCCAAAGGGAACTCGACCCACAGGTTGAGAGCCTCTGCGTTGGATATTATGCAGTGACTGTCATTGTACCGGCTAATTGAGCAGTCGTCATCCTAGAACTTGTAATTGTAGAGGTTATAGAATCGTGCCATTGCTACAGCTCTAATGGCTTTACGTGAAGCTTGAGACAAGAAGAAGTAGGAAATGCATTATTTATTTTAAGTTAGAGCAATAGCCTTGAGATGTTTATCTAAGTTGATAAAACAACAAAATCTGTTCGTGATTCTACCTTAAAAGACTAAAGGTTAGGAGCCGAGACCACCATCGGCGGTGAGTGCTGCCTTGCATGGTTGAGGCCCTTAGCTTGCCTTGAAGCTCCAGACAAACAAGAGCAAACCCTCCATTATATTTTGTTTGCGGTCTGTATTACTAATAAATCGGTGTTTTAAAAGATTTTTTTTAAAACTCTGTGTGTGTGTGTGTGTGTGTGTGTGTGTGTGTGTGTGTGTGTCCATGCAAGGGAACATGGGAGTGTGCCCACGTGAACACTGGTAGCTTCAGAGTGCAGATAAAGGTGTCTGGATCCCTTAGAGCTGGATTTATAAGTGGCTGTGAGCAACCCCATGTGAACCTGGCTCCTCGGCCAGAGCCATCCATGCCCCCAGCCCCTGAGCCATCACTTCAACCCTAGAGTTACTGTTTTGAATTAGTCCTTTGCTGCTGTTATGCCTTCCCTATATAATGTATATGTAATGTTCAGTTGCTATGCATAGGAATCTCTTTTCTTTCTACATGCTTATGCCCAAATCTTCTAATACTCTTATCATTTTAAATGACTTTCAGTTGATTTTCAAGCTATATATATATATATTCATTCTCTTCCTTTCTAGCTATCATTTCTTTTCCTTTTTAAGGCATGCTGTTTTGTGTGTCCAGAACAAGGATTCAGAGCTGAGGAAAACTAACCCTGCAGCAGATGAGGCCTGAGGACTTCTTGGTTCCCCAACCTTCTGTGTGTAGAGGGATTCTAGGATGCATCTCGTGACAGAAGTCTTGAGTGTGTTCTGTACTGCACAGGACACCCCAGGAGAAAAAGTCTCTCACATGATGACATAATGCCCATATGGAGAATTTGAGAAAAGCGTCTAGTTATTACTGATCGTGGGCATTGTTAACATGGACACTTTTCAAATCCTGCAGAGATGCCAGTCTAAACAAGCATCAAAATTCCAGTGGGTGTTCATTTTTCCAAATGCCTTTTCAGTTCCTACAAAAGCAGTCATGTCCAGTGGTGGCACACAACCTTACTCCCAGCAGCCAGCAGAGGCAGGTGGATTGCTATGCTTGAGGCTAGCCCCGTCTGTATAGCAAGTTCCATCCAGGCTGCCTCCCCACTCCCTACAGTGTATCTTCTTTTCCCTCTGTGCGTACTGATGGAATATGCATCGTGCTATTTCGCAGTGTTTTGCCATCCCATCACTTCCCCCATGGGCATGGCATACTGTCCTGTGTGTGTGTATATCAGTGCCAATTCTGTGTTCATCTGCATGATTTTCTTCCCCAGTTTTAGATATGAGAATCCTATGCATTTCATAAAATGTCCTGTACTTTCTTATGTATTTAGAGATATCCAAAATAGCATTTAAAATGGCCTGCGTGTGAAATGTTCTAAACCTGAGGCTTTGGGGAACACTGAACTTGGATAACCTTTCTATTTACTGTTTAGTAAATGATTTGTTTCTGTTTTAGATGACAAGTTTCATAAATTATATTCTTGTAGAAAATTGTTCATTTTGTCAATGTTTTTAAACTTATTTAGCTACAACTGACTGAAAGAGTCTGCTAGTCTCTTAGTTTCTTGCAAGTTTTCAGTTCCTTGATGTATCTGGGCTTTCCCACTAGTTTCTTGGTTAGACTAGATAATTTGCATGTGTGGTATATGCATGTCTACCTCTTCATACGTGTACACGTGTGTATGCAGACACACCCACAGGCCAGAGAGTGATGCTGTGTCTTCCTCAGGTACTCTGCACCATATTTTCTGAGAGAGTGTCTCTCATTGAACCTGGTGCTTATGGGCTGGCGAGGCTGGCTAGCCACCCTGCTGTAGGGGTTTGCCCCCACCCCCACCCCACCCCCACCCCTATCCCACCCCCACCCTCACCCCCATCCCACCCCCAACCCCATGGTGAGGTTGCAGATCTGTGCTCATACCATCACAACCTTCCTCTACGTGTGTGCTGGGCATCCCTACTTAGGTCCTGCTTCCAGGACTGCCAGGACTATGTAGGGAAACCCTGTCTCAAACAAACAAACAAACAAACAAACCCAGTTTTACCCACTGGGCTATCTTATCTCCTTGTTCCTAGACTAGATGATAATTCTTTAAATGGGATCTTGGATTGGATTTATTTTTCTGGCTTATGACTTAGTAGTTCCTTCTTTTTCTTCCTTAAAGCATAGTTCTTTTCACTTCCTGTCGGGTGCTCACTCTGTTGGTTGTGACCTTTTCACTTCCTGTCGGGTGCTCGCTCTGTCGGTTGTCACCTTCTCACTTCCTGTCAGGTGCTCGCTCTGTTGGTTGTCACCTTTGTGTTTGTTAAGATAACACTCTGAATTACTTATATTAATATAGATGTTGAAGACCACTGTCTTTCTCCGCTCTGGGCTCGAACTGTGTCCTCTGGGTCTTCTGGAGCTTCCGGCATTGCTAATTGGAACTATGCTGCAGCCTGGGCTCTTTCTCTTTTAGTCTCAAACATTATTTGAAAGAAAAAAAATTAGCCATCTAGGCGATAGCTTTTATCAGTCTCTCTTTCATTAATACCTTCTGCCTTTATTGTCATGTAAGGAGATAATGTCAGTATTCCTACTTTTCTTAATAGAAGAACTTTTGGTGGTAAATCTGTTCACCTATTTCTAAGTAGCTTGCTCTGTTTCATGGTTCTATGTGTCTTTTATGCCATTAGCATGTGGTTTTGATTAGAAGCTTTGTAATTTGGCTTTAAGTCAAGAATGTGATACTTCTTTTTTTTTTCTTGCTCAAGAGTCTTTAGATATTCAAATCCTCTATGATTCCATATAAACTTTAGGTTGATTTACTTCTATAAAAATACCATAAGTACACTGGTGGTTTGAATGAGAAGTGTCCCCCACAGGCTCAGGTACTTGAACGCTGGATCTCCAGGTGGTGGGATTGTTTGGGGGAGGTTTGGGGGATGCAGCCTTGTGTCCCTGGAGGTGGGCACTGAGATTATAGCGCTCTACCAGTTCGTCTTCTGTTTCATGCTCATGGTTATGATGTGAAGAGATGCCACGACCAAGGCAACATATAAAAGGAAGCATTGAATTGAGAGCTTGCTTACACCTTGAGAGGGTCATTATGATCATTATGACAGGAAGCAGGCAAGCAAGCATGGTACTGCAGCAGTAGCTGAGATCTCTGAGAGAGAGCCTAGACTCAGCATGGGGTTTTGAAACCTTCAAGCCCACTCTCCCACAAGAGAGTCTCCCAGTAAGGCCACACCTAATCTTTCCTAAACAGTTTCACCAACTGGGAACCAAGCATTCAAATATCTGAGCTTCTGGGGTCTATTCTTATTTAAACCACCACATTTGCTAAATGTATTGCTTTGATAGTTTTCTTTGTTTGAGTTAGCATATATTATTATAGATTCCATCATGCTGTTTTGTGTATTCTTTTTGTTGGTTCCTTCTCCTACCACCCTTCCCTAGCTCCCTCCAATCTTTTCCTGCCCCAAGTGGCCCTTATTCTGCTTTTATATCACATGTGTTCAGTTACCTTCTTCCCCCTTCCTTCTAAACCTCTTACTCCCCTTGAAGGTCACCTTTTTACTTTTATTGACTCTGCTCCCTTCACATATAATAACTGAAACCTACAATTCTCAAACAGGAAAAAAATATATGATATTTGTCTACTGCACAGCATTATCCCTGGAAGACATGCACAAATATCTGCTTACCCCAGATAGAGAATTGATGACAAACCAAAGTATTGATATTACCAAAGCCCAACTTGGTAAACCATTGAGTCTACTTGGGTTATTTGCAAGATTGTGGATAAGAGTTTACTTACAGTAACATGAGTGACTCAGAGGCATCTGCATCACAAAATGGTCACTCCAGCACACTGGTGATTCATGAAAACTGGAGTCCCAGAACTATCTACTTAACTGACCGGCAACTTTACAGATCAAAGTCTCCTATCCTCAGCAGGCCTTACTGCTTATATGAGAAAGAAGAGGAGGAGGAGGAGGAGGAGGAGGAGGAGGAGGAGGAGGAGGAGGAGGAGGAGGAGGAAGTCTTCTGAGTCTGGTAAATTTTAGGAACTTCCTGAGACTTGGGAGTTGTTTACTTCCTGAATGTTAAGTCATCTTCCTTTAGTAGTTCCTAGGTATTGAGGAGTTGTCCTGGGGATGGAATCTTTTAATTCAGAGAAAATTATCTTTCTGAGCTTGAGATACTTTATTTAAAATTATTTTTAGCTATATTTTCCAACAAATGTGATATCATTTTTGTTTATGGCTGAATAAAATTCCACTGTATATATGTACACATGTTCTTTAGTCATCTGTTGATGGAAGTTTAGGATGATTCCATTCCTTACTGTTGTGAATGGTCGACAATAGAATGTTCAAGTATCTATTTAATAGGATGTGGGATGCTTTGCGTCTGGGAGTGCCATATCTAGGTCTTATGATAGTTTTATCTTCAGTATTTTGATCAACCTCTACACAAATCTCCTCACTGTCCTGCAGTCTGATATCCACCAGTGTCTTCACTGTGCAGTCTGATATTCCACCAATGTCCTCACTGTTCCTGCCATCTGAAGTCCACCAGTGGTTTCTCTTTTCTTGCATTCTCTACCTAATTTATTGTTTTCTAGTGCTAATATGGAACCTCAGAACTTTCCTTTCCTTTCCTTTCCTTTCCTTTCCTTTCCTTTCCTTTCCTTTCCTTTCCCTTTCCCTTTCCTTTTCTCTGGTAGCTAAAAAATGGACCATTTTAAAAATATTATTAGCTGTTTGTATCCTTCTGAGAAATTCCTATTCAATTCATTAGCTCATTATTGATTATAAGACTTAGGGCTTGGATGTTTAATTTTCACAATTCTTTCTGTTTTCTAAATGTTAGCCCTGAGTGCCGCTGGCACAGGCTTCCTTCCCTTCTGTAGGCTGTGTGCTCACCCTGTTAGTGGTTTCTTGTGCCGTGCAGGAACTTTCTAATTGCATGTAATTCCATTGTCAGTTCTTAGAGCTGTTTCCTGGGCATTTAGAGCTCGTCTCAGAAGGTCCTTGCCTCTACTATATTCCCTATGTTTTCCTCTGCCAGGTTCAGAGGCAACTTTCCCTTCAGAACTGCCTTAGCTATCATCCAGGGTTCTAGTGAATTGTGCTGTTATTTTTCATTCGAGACTAGAAGCTTTTAAAATTCTCTTTCTGCCTTATTCAATGTCGCAGTGGTCATTCAAAAGTGTGTCTTTAGGGGTTGTGTATGTTGGTAGAGTGCTTGCCTAGGATACAAAAGTCATGGATTTGATCTTCAGAAGTCAATAAGTAACAAAAGTACATCACCCAGTCTGAGTGTCGGCTTAGTTTCTAGGTTTCCCTTGCTACTGATTTATAGTTCTAGTTCAGTATAGTATGATACATTATTAGGAAGTATTTCAATTTCATTAAGTCTGGCTTTGTGGCCTATAATTTAATCTATGTTAGAGAAGATTTCATCTGCCACCAAGAAGTCCTTGTTCCCTGTCAGTCGGATGAGGCATCCCGCAGCTCTCCCTTGATCTGTGGCATGTTAGATCTGATACTTCTTTGATATTTGGGGGCGGGTCTGAGGTCCTCCACTGTTGCCGTCAGGACCTATCTGACCTTGCATGCCCTTTAATGTTTGTTGTATAAAGCTGAGAGTCCTAAAATTTAGTGTATAAATACTTTCCTTGTTTTCTGCCTTCTCTATGGGTTGTTCTTTTATGAATATGCAGAATTCGTCCCCACCTCCTGCTGTGAGGCTGGGGACCATTCTGCAGTGTTATGAACATGTAGGACAGCTGAGAGGAGAGGACCCAAGGGCAGGATGTGAGAAAGCAGGGACACATGGATGCCCCAAGGTGCTGGCCACCCACAGTTTCTTGCTTTGTGTTTTGGTTACATTAACATTCACTTTATAATAATTGGTTAAAAATCTACATTTTGATTTAAATACCATCTGTGATTTTTTTCGCAATATAAAAAAATTTTAAAAATATACCCTGAGAATTGATTTAAATGGATCCAGTTTAAGATATCCTTTAACAATCTTATTTATCCTATTTTAGTTTTAATAAAATGGAAATCTATTTAATGAGGCAGAAATGACCTGGAAAATTATTTTCTTAACCTAAATGATCATATCTGTGTCTTGTTATAAGGTTCGTTACCATGGAACCCAGATAAATTAGTAGATTCTATCTGAGGAAAAAAAAATACAGAGTTAAAAGCGAATGTTCACTCTTTTCTTTTCTGTGACCTATACCATAGTTTAAAATTCTTGTGAGTGTGTCACGTGTCACTTCTGGGGACTAAGTCTGAAGCATCTCCCTCTGTTGTGTTTCTTTCTGCTCAAATCTCCTCAGGACAGGAACTTAGCAAAGTCCCGGCCCCCACTGTGTCACCATTAAATGCCCTAGAGCTCTCTCCTGGATTCCCACAGGTTTATAGAGAAAATAGGGGTGTGACTCCTGGAGAGTCCTGTTTCCAGTCCGGCGACACAGCCATATCAGGAAAAAGGAAAACAAAGCAAATAATGCCCAGGCTGTGGTACGCTTGTACGTGTGTAACACTTAACATGTACTCTTATTTTTAAAATTGTCTTCTTCCTTTTTCTCATTTTTTTTTGTATTTTATGTGTGGTGGGGGTCGCATGTGCCTCACAGTATGCATGCAGAGGTTGAGGACAACTTGCAGGAGCTGGTTCTCTCTCCTTCCACCAGTGGGTCCTCAGAATTGAGCTCAGGTCACCAGGCTTTGCGATGGTGCTCTAACCAGAGAGCCTGTTCACCAACCCGTTTGCTCTTGTTAATGACATCTCTTGGCAGTCCGTCACTTCATGAGAAAACCTCAAAGGCATAGTGGGGCTATCATTAGTGACTGCATGTTGGGAATGACAATGGCTCTTGATCACTTCACGGTCTCTTCCCATGATGCAATTCATTTCAGTCTGACCAGGCTATTGAGCAAACCCAGGTTTATAGTTGTCATTTTATTTGGGGGACAGAGTCTTTGATCAGCAGCAAAATCTTTCATCAGCTCCTTTTACAAAACATGACTCATTTCCAGTGCTACAGCATGGGTCTCTAAGCCACTGAACACCTCGTAATTGAAATATAGAAATTACATAATTTATACGGCAGCAGTGGGGATCTGTTTTGTTGCTGATCGCTTTGATGTTGATGAAGGACTGGAACAGGGCAGTATGGTTAGACCATGCTGTGGCTGTGGGAAATTCTCCATCAGCTTCTTATCTCTCCGTCTTACCTATTCACCTCTGTTTTAATGCAGGTACAGCTTAACTATCTGGACTGGAAAAGATGACATTTATTCCACTGAAGATTTACTTTACATTCGAGACTACTTTAATAAAACCCAAGTTTTCTATGATATTTTGGAACCACAAAACCATGAATTTAAACAAGCCATTGGAATCCAAGTCATTCTCTAAGAGTATAGTTTTTATATCTATATCTATATCTACCTGTCTGTCTGTCTGTCTATCTATCTATCTATCTATCTATCTATCTCTTCTAATTCACTTTCTCTTTGGTTTTATGATTCTTTGCTGCTTTGGTCTCAGTCAATGGCTGTATTAATTATAATTATTGGTTTATGATAAATTTATCTAATCAGAAATGCTTATTGTGTGCTTCCTCTAACTTTATAATGTCTCATGGCAGTACATGTCTGTACAAGACTTTACCAACTGCAATAAAATTGTTTTAAAATTATAGTGAAAGTGTTCAAGCTGGGTGTGGTAGCATGTGCTTATAAAACCCCAGGACTTCTGAGACTAAAACAGGAAGATCAAGAATTCAAGGCCAGCCTGGGCTATATTGTGATACCCTGTCTCAAAAGCAAATTTTTTATAATGTCTCTATAATCATCATACATTAATTTTGTAAAAAGACTTGAATTAATAAATGAACTACTTTTTTATGAAGTTAGAAGTACAGTATATTCATCCTGAATGAAGTTCTCTCTATCTAACCCTTAGCAACTTTCTTGAGAAGTGTCTCTGCATTTGTTTGTTTGTTGTATGCATATGTGTATGTGTGCCATCGTGAGTGTATGGAGGTCAGAGGACAATGTGAGGAGTGGGTTCTCTCCTTCCACCATGTGCATATTGGAGATCAAACTCAGCTGTCAGCTCAGCAGCGAGCAGCTTTACTTCTGAGCCATCTTTCTGGCCTAATAGTCTTAAAACAACATTATGTAATGGTTAAGTGACATTCCAGACACTGCCACTTAGATTAAGGTCTAAAGGAACTTAAGGTGTTCTAAGAAGCAAAAGAACTTAAAAGAGAATTGTGAGATTTATTCTGCTGAAAAATACATTCTGAATGGTCATTTGTGTGGGAAAACGACAGTGCTTGTGACTTCTCACACACACACACACACACACACACACACACACACACACACACACAACCGAAGAGCACCTTTGGCCTAAACATAAAAGCTGAGCCTAGTAGGCATTTGGCAGTGAGTCTAGAGGCTTCATGACTCCAGAGGAGGGCAGGATGCACTAACTCTAAAAGAAGATAGACACAAATGGACTTTAACAAACTTTTCATTACAAGACACCGTTGAGATGGCTCAGTAATTAAGAGCACTGGCTGCTTTTCCATAGGACTCGGTGGCTCACAATGGTCTGAAACTCCAGGTCTACAGGATCCCTTGCCATCTTCTGGCCTCCTCAACTACTACACTCAGGTAGTACACAGGCATATATTCAGACAAAGCACCCGTACACATGAAACAAGAATAAGTTCTTAAAAATAAAATCAGAGACACCACTGAGGCGTATCTGACAATGAACTGTTATTTTATGCAAAGAGCTCCTATAAACTGGTAAAAAGCCAAAAGCTTGAATTTAAAAATAAGACAAAAACTAACAGATACATCACAAAATAAAATATTTATATTCCCAAAGCAAGTTTTTCTGGAAAGGTTCTGACAGTATTAGCTCTCATCCAGGAAAAGCCATTTAAGGCCCAGTGAGATACCAGTGCACATGTTGCAGAATGGCTGGCACTATAAGGACTGACAACTTGTGCAGGAGGCAGGGGAGCATTCCTGCAGTATCCAATAAAGACAATAACTCTGCCTTAGGACCCAGCCATTCAGTCCATAAACATAAAGTCAAGGGAGTGCCTGTGTTCACAGAAAAAGACTTGTGACAGATAGAATGTTGGTGGGAGTTGTATCCTGAGCCCCTAATTAGAAACAACACATTTCCATCAGCAAGTAGACTGCTAAATATAATGGACTTACAACACAGCCCTAAAACAGTGCGAACCACTAATTCACAGTCAGGATAATAGTAAACACAGCACAGAGGGAACGGGACAGCTGAGCACATACTCTGTGGATCCATTTGTACAAAGTCTAAGAGCTCCCAACAGAGGTCAGAATGATGGATGCTCATTGTAGAGTTTTGGGTGGGCAGTGGGGGCGATTTGGGGAAGTCATGAAAATGCCCATGGCTGTGCCAACATGCGCACTTGGATGTGTGTGGCAGGGAATTACTGAGAGGTCCATTTTACTGTTGTAAGGTATACATATCAATCGTTGATAGTATTTTCAAAGACCTTGATAAAGAAAATGCATAAATTCCTAACAGGCACTGAGAAGCCAGCCCTTTCATCTTTTGTTAATGTAGAAAGATGCTGTGGGTCACAAGACAGCATTATGGGACAACATTCTATGCAATGTTGTTCATATGCACAGAAGAACTTTGGAAAGAAGTTCAAACACAAAGTGCTTGACTCTCTCACATTCCCCAAGCCTAGGGCATCAGTGTTGTAGTCCCATAGCCTTTGAGTTCTGCTTCCCACAACTGACAAGACCCTTCCACCCTAGAGGAGCCATTGATAAGAAGTTTGATTGTTCCAAATTTCAGAGCCTTTCAGATCTACAATTGCTTTTGGTCCTGGGAGAGCAGTGTAACCACTCATTATCCATGAGGAGTTGATTTCTCCAGTGGGAAATTATTAAAAGTAATTTGGAACAGTTTGCTGATTTGCTTGGTATCTTGGTTCTCTGTGGTTTTTACTCCCAGTAATTTGCATCTAGTGAATTCATAGAAAGGTGCTGTATTGTTATTTTTGATGTGAGGAGCTTTCAAGGTCCTGAGAGTCACAAGAGTCATATGATCATGAACAAAGGCAAGTATAGTTGAGTTTTAAAAAGAAAGATTCAGACATGCCCACGCTTTTCCTGTAGAAAAAGAGGTTGATCAAGTTGGCCAGCCCAAGAAGGACTTCTCCTGAGGCTTGATGTAGACAGACCAACAGAGGAACTCGGGTTACTGTTCTAGCATCCACGTTTATATTACTTTTCTACTTTGCCTGTCATTACTTGTCTCTCTTCTTTATACCCATTAGCAGAAGCCTGGACCACAGTTTGACCCATTGTGTGGTTTTGGAAGAAGACCATAGTTTCCTGGGGCTCAGGGAAGAGGAAATGGAATAGATATCTGATCTCCAGGTACCAAAACTCTACAAACATTTCACTGTGACCTCCATGTCGAGACTCCATCCAGATTGTGGGAAAGGCCCCAGACAGCTGAGAAGAAACCTTGAGATGCCTCTGAGGTGCTTGGACTCTCCAGGGATCAAAGCCCTTCTGGAAGCAGAGAAGGGTTGTGGTCAATTTGGAGTCTTAGGAAGGCAGGGAGAGCCAACCAGGAGACTGGGGATTCTCAGAGAAGAGAAATGAAGGCCCAAAGCAGGATGATAGGAAAGGGGCTCAAGAAATGGAAGAAATGAACATGGGGCTGTGGCCACTAGTCCACTACAGAGCAGAGAGAAGTTTGCATGACCAACATGGAACCTGGCTGATGGTGCAGGACAGGGAAGAAGCCAGCTGGAGCTTTCTTTCTCAGTGGGGTCATTGATGCTACTTCATACTAGTTGGGAGAGAAAATGAAAACCTTCACTAATTGTAGACCTAGTTTCCACTCTAAGGAAGACATTCTTTAAGTAACGCCTCTTCCTAAGGACTTCACCCCATCTCACCCCACTCCAATAGTGACATTGGCTCCCCTACATTTTAAATTAGTTCATAATCTTAGACAATAAAACTCTCACACAGCCCACAGTTACAGTGTGTGTGGAGGGGTGGCTGGCCACTATCCTGGATCCTTCCCATTGCCTTTGTTCCTGTGTCCAGGCTTGCTGGAGAGCTTGTCCCATGATCTTTGGAGCCTGAGCCATCTCTGCTTCGTTACTACTGTAGATTAAGACTCTCTTTCTCAAGGAACTCTCTGTCATTGCTGGTGGGATTAAAAGCTGGTACAATCACTCTGGAAATCAGTTTGGTGGTTCCTCAGGAAGTTGGACATAGTACTACCTGAGGACCCAGCTATACCACTCCTGGGCATATACCCAGAAGATGCTCCAACATGTAATAAGGACACATGCTCTACTATGTTCATAGAAGCCTTATTTATAATAGCCAGAAACTAGAAACAACCCAGATGTCCCTCAACAGAGGAATGGATACAGAAAATGTGGTACATCTACACAATGGAGTACTACTCAGCTATTAAAGACAATGAATTTATGAAATTCTTAGGGAAATGGATGGATCTGGAGAATATCATCCTGAGTGAGGTAACCCAATTACAAAAGAACACACATGGTATGCACTCTCTGATAAGTGGATATTAGCCCAGATGATAGGAATACACAAAATACAATCCACAAACCACAAGAAACTCAAGAAGAAGGAAGACCAAAATGTGGATACTTCATTCTTTCATAAAAGGGGGAACAAAATACCCATGGAAGGAGTTGTAGAGACTAACTATGGAGCAGAGACTGAAGGAAGGACAATCCAGAGACTGCTCCTCCTGGGAATCCTTCCCATATTCAATCATCAAAAACAGACACTATTGTGGATGCCAGCAAGTGCCGGATGACAGGAGCCTGATATAGCTGTCTCCTGAGAGGCTCTGCAGTACCCAACTAATACAGAACTAGAGGCTCACAGTCATCCATTGGACCAAGTACAGGGTCCCCAATGAAGGAGCTAGAGAAAAGACCCAAGGAGCTGAAGGGCTTGCAGCCCCTTAGGACAAACAACAATATGAACTAACTAGTACTCTCAGAGCTCCCAGGGACTAAACCACCAACCAAAGAGTACACCTAGGGGGACTAATGGCTCCAGCAGCATGTGTATAGCAGAGGATGGCCAAGTCGGTCATCAATGGGAGGAGAGGCCCTTGGCCCTGTGAAGGTTCTATGCACCAGTGTAGGGGAATGCCAGGGCCAGTAAGCAGTAGAGGATGGGGTGGTGAGCAGCGGGAGGGGGGAGGGAACAGAGGTTTGTTTTTGTTTTCTTTTTTTCTTTTTTTCTTTTTTTTGGAGGGGAACCTGGGAAAGGAGATATTGTATGGCATGTAAATAAAGAAAACATCTAATAAAAA
>JADRCD010177491.1:0-23141 GCA_019843815.1 Montemys delectorum
TAAATATGGAGCAGAGACTGAAGGAAGGACAAGCGTATAGCTATCTCCTAAGAGACTCTGACAATACCTGACTAATACAGATGTAGAGGCTCACAGCCATTCATTGAACTGAGTACACGGTCCCCAATGAAGGAGTTAGAGAAAGGTTCTATGGAGCTGAAGGGTTTGCAGCCCCTTAGGACGAACAACAATTACTAACTAATACCCTCAGAGTTCCCAGGGACCCAACCACCAATCAAGGACTATACAGGGTGGGATTGAGTGTACTGGCAGCAGGTATGTGGTGGAGGATTGCAAATTCGATCATCGATAGGAGTGAGGGACCTCGGCCTTGTGAGGGTTTTGTGCCCCAGTGTGGGGGAATGCCAGGGCCAATGGGTGGGAGAGGGTGGGGGGACAGGCATTGGGAGGGGGGAGGCAGAAGGGGTTTGTTCTTGTGTTTGTTTGTTTGTTTGTTTGTTTTGGAGGGGAAAATGGGAGAGGGAAAGTGTACATGTGAATGAAGAAAATACCTAATATAAAAAAAAATAAATAAAAAATAAAAATAAAAAAAAATGGGGTACAGAGCTAAACAAAGGATTCTCAACTGACGAATACCAAATGGCTGAGAAGCACCTAAAGAAATGTTCAACATCCTTAGTCATCAGGGAAATGCAAATCAAAACAACCCTGAGATTGTACCTCATGCCAGTCAGAATAGCTAGGATAAAAAACTCAGGTGACAGCAGATGCTGGCGAGGTAGTGGAGAAAGAGGAACATTCCTTCATTGCTGGTGGAATTGCAAGCTGGTACAACCACTCTGGAAAAGTGGCGTTCCTCTGGAAATTGGACATAGTACTTACTACCAGAGGTCCCAGCTATACCTGGGCATATACCCAGAAGATGCTTCAACATATAATAAGGATACATGCTCCACTCTGTTCATAGCAGCCTTACTTATAATAGCCAGAAACTGGAAACAACCCAAATGTCCCTCAACAGAGGAATAGGTACAGAAAATGTGGTACATCTACACAATAGAGTACTATTCAGCTATTAAAAACAATGAATTTATGAAATTCTTGGGGAAATGGATGGACCTGGAGCCTATCATCCTGAGTGAGGTAACCCAATCACAAAAGAACTCACATGATATGCATTCTCTGATAAGTAGATATTAGCCTAGAAGATCGAAATACACAAAGTACAATCCTTAAACCAGAAGAAACTCAAGAAGAAGGAAGAACAAAGTGTGGATACTTCGTTCCTTCTTAAAAGGGGGAACAAAATACCTATGGAAGGATTTTCAGAGACAAACTATGGAGCAGAGACTGAAGGAAGGACAATTCAGAGACTGCTCCACCTGGGAATCCTTCCCATATTCAATCATCAAATCCAGACACTATTGTGGATATCAGCAAGTGCTGGCTGACAGGAGCCTGATATAGCTGTTTCTGGAGAGGCTTTGACAGTATCCAACTAATACCGAAGTAGAGGCTCACAGCCATCCATTGGACTGAGCACAGGTTCCCCAATGAAGGAGCTAGAGAAAGGACCCAAGGAGCTGAAGGGTTTGTAGCCCCTTAGGATGAACAATAATATGAACTAACTAGTACCCTCAGAGCTCTCAGGGACTAAAACTTCAACCAAAGAGTACACATGGGGTGACTCATGGCTCCAGCAGCATGTGTATAGCAGAGGATGGCCAAGTCCATCATGAATGGGAGGAGAGGACCTAGGCCCTGTGAAGGTTCTATGCCTCAGTGTAGGGGAATACCAACGGCCAGGAAGTGGGAGAGGGTGAGGTGGTGAGAGGGGGAGTGGGGAGGGAACAGGGGATTATTTTAGTTTTTGTTTTATTTTATTTTATTTTTTTTCTTCTTTTCTTTTCTTTTTCTTTTTTCTTTTGGAGGGGAACCTGGGAAAGGAGATATTATAAATAAAGAAAAAATCTAATGAAAATACAAAAAAACCCAAAAAACTTAAGAAATATGTGTGCATGCATGCATATGCATGTGCATGTGAGTGCAGTGCTCACAGAGGCCGGAGGAGGGTGTCAGAAAAAAAAATATTTAGTGAATGAATTAGTCTATTGCCGTTGTCCTCTTAACAAGCATTTATAGCCTGAGGCACTATTGTTGCCCAGTCTTTCCATGTTTTAGAGATATTAATTTTGCCCTATTTGAGGGTGAGAGACTCCAGAGTCCCAAATTCTTGTGTGAAGATCTTACAGCTGATTTGGCTGCATCTATGGTACCTATCTTATGCCCTCACTTTATGTTTGTGTTTTATTTCCTATGCTTTGCTGAATTTTCCTTACTTTTAGCCTGTTGGTATAAAGATAGGAGAAGTTGTACAAATCTTAACCCAGTGTGGTCATCTTGACACCAATGCAAACAGGTAGCGTGTACGGAAGACAGTTTCCCGGGGCTCCTTACACTCATCATCCTAGCTGCTGCTGGTAATGACCATTTCAAGTGAATTTCACATAGATTCATGTAAACAGAGATTACAGGATGCTTTAAAGTGCTAAGTACCTTTACACTGAAGACAACATTTATACAGGAGGCAGGATGCAAATGATCATGTAATTCAATAGCCCCCAAATACTATCCACAAATTGGTAATATATGAAACTCAAAAATGCCCCGAACTGGGTTCCCCTCTAATGGGACTGAATTCCACAGTCTGTGATGTTGGGGGCATCTCTGAACTGTTGAAAAGCTCCTTTCCTGTGTTTGATACAACTCCTAGTTTGTGATTCTAGTCCCATTCTTTATTTTAAAGGTTAGAACACTGACATCTTAAGGTGTTTGTTCAAGGCCATACTTCAAATGGATCAGATGTTATTTTTTGATGAGAGTCACAAAAACGTCACCTATTCCATATGCTTATAAAACCTTATTGTAGAAGCCATGCCTAGTACATTTGACCCTGGATTTGCTTTCATGATACCATTAACTGATAGAGAATCGTATATATAACCTAATGTGACTTCTTAAGGTATGACAGAAAACTATAAGACCGCCTTCTGTGTTGTTTTGGACTTCTGGCTTCCGGAGCCCAGTGACTATACTGTCTGGAAGTCCAGGCCATCTGTGGAGACATTTTTTTTTTTTTACAGTGACAGCATGAGAAGCTACAACACAGAGCCTTTGCTAATGGATGCCATTCTGTCACTAGCAGATTGTCCCCCATGCAAGATAAAATGGATTCTCCTGTCCTGATGGTAATTGTCTCAGTGCACACCTTAGTAGGGACAGACCACTTTTCTGAGCTCTATAAACTGTAGCCTTGAGAACAAAATAAATAAACGATTATTTAACAAAATTTTAGGATGTTAGATAACAGATAACATTGGAATCAGTGCTTGAGTCAGAGTTTTTTTCCCATCTCTATCATTGGTTAAAGAATCAACATCATGTTACCATAACAACTCTTTGTGGCCTATGTTCAAATGCCAGCTTTATTATGGTTTATGATATTGAACACAGCCTTTTACTCTTCTTGACCTTTATCATCTTTGCTTCAAGTCTGAAATGATACCAATCTCATAAATTAAGAATAAATGAAGCACCACATGTAAATGTGGAGATGTGTACATGGGAAAAGGATGTTATTTTCAGCGTGATTGAGCTCAGAAGATGAACCCAAATGCTACTGTGTTCCAGTTTTCTTTTCAAAAGGATCCAAGAAAGACACAAGTACTTTTTTTGGGGGGGGGGTAAGGCAATAACACCTTCAGTATTTCCTGTGTGTCAAAGAGAACATCAGAGAAGAAGGAAGGATCCCAACACAGACGAGTTTCTTCCAGTAGATCCAGGCTGCAGGCTATTCTCATTAAAATGATTGGAAGTGACCACAGAGGCTCAGCTCAGCCAGCTTGGATGTTTTTGTTCTCTTGCAGGAGGCACGGAGCTGGTTTCAGTGCCAGCTCAGCAATTCAGCCACCTTGACATGCTAATTACTTTCACTGCCTGTCAGGCTGGGCATCTCAGCCCCCGCAATTAATAGCTCTACTTTTCAATAAGCAAAATTGTATTTGACTTCAAAGGGGGAAATGAATGGGTATCAGGGCATTTTTCTTACTGAGTTTCCTTAGGGAGTTAGGTGACTGTGTGGGTGGCAAAAAAGACCTACCTGTGGAAGCAGGATTTTCTTGGACCCTCCAAGTACTGAGGGCCAAAAAGTCCCTGTCTGAAACAGGCCCCCACAAGTCAGAAGGCTCACCTGACTTCAGAAGTAGAATCTGATCGTTCTGACACAGCTCCATGAAGCCTGTTATCCGCTTGGCGAACTCCACCACGTACTGGATGGCGTGGGTGATCTGGATGGCACACTGCTGCCACAGAGCCTCCCTGGACTGAAGCAGAGAGGACACAGCCCTTGAACTGACCACCTTCCAAGGAGATAATGAAATGCCCATGCCCCGCCCCACGTATCACTGCCACCCAAGGTGGGAAGTGATTTTTTTTTTTCTTTCTCTTTGGATTACGTGAATTCCATTGTTCTCAACCATCAATATACCAAAGCTAAACTAGGAGAACTGATGTTTATAGAATGCAAAATAAATATTTTTCTTCACTATTTTCTCCATTTCTTACTGTAACAAACTCAGCTTTTGTTCGCTAGCTAAAAACAAAGCCCGTGCTCAGGAACAGTGAGTGATTCTACCCTAACATCCACCATAATACTGTCTTTATGGGAGCCTGGTGGACATTGAACATAATATTTTATGTTGTGTTCTTTTCCCAGAATTTAAGAAAAAAATCCTGATATTTTGATTGTCGATTATTTTATGAGGGAAGGGAGAGTTTCACCATGTAGTCCAGGCTGGCCTAGAACAAAATACAGAGCTCAAAGAGGCCTCAGATTCATAAGATCCTGCTGCACTGCCTTCCCGAGTGCCAGAATTATTGGCAGAAGCCACCAAACTTGAGTCATAAATTGTTTTGTTTGTTTGTTTTGTTTTTGTACTAAAGAAATTCCATAGGAAAGATGAGTTCAAGTCAAGTAATTCTAATAAGTAATAGAGAACCTCAAACATATTTTAATACTTGAGCTGATTTCTTTGAACTAAGAAACTAAATCTATGTGACTGTGAAGTGTGCTTTTTGTGGATCTTCTTATGTCTGTTTTCATAATTATGTAAAAGTAGCAAGAATTAGATCAACATGTTGTCTAAATCATATGTTTTGATAAACACATTTATTTTACTAAATTCCCACCAAATGGTAGATCTTGTGGTTGCCAGCCTCAGCCCTGAAATCAAGTAACACGAATACTGAGCCTCCAGGAGCAGCTCCATCCCTTAAATATGTCTAGTGTACTCGGAGAAACAGGATTATTACTGATGGTACAGGGTGAACTACTCTTTTGTAGCGCTATTACCCAGAATGTTGAGCAAGAATACAAATGTAGAATGCACTGTTCCCTGTTTTTTGTTTAGCCACATTTGGGTATCATTTCTGTAATGATCATCTAATATCTTCTGCTCCTTGGCTTAACCCATAGCTACCGTGAGAAGACCCAAAACACCTGATACAGGTACCATCTCCCCGGTCATTCAAATGGGGGCATAGCTTTCAATCAGGGCAGCTTCCCTACTAGAGAACTTTTTGGCAACAAGCAGATATTTTTGTTTTCTAGAACTGTGTGAAGGTGTACCTGTTGTAGATTCTTTCACTCAGGAGAAACTGGAGAGGCAGTGGACAGCTCGTATAATGTACATAGTAACCCAACAACTAAGAATGCTCAGGTGTAAAATGTCAATAGTGTTGAGATGAAGAAACCAGAAATGGGCAACACAAAGATGCTCTACTCCCCATGGTTCTTGGAGTACCTTGCTTTGATATGCCTTTATTTCCTCGTAGGTGTGGGTCTGCCACGCCAGCTGATGTAGCTCTTCCATTGTGTACTGACATGTCTCCAAATGGGACTTAATGATATTCTGTGCAATTCGATCTATGAGAAAAAGAATCATCAATTTGAGGTTGTTGTGATTTAAATATTTCTCTAGAAGATGGTCTGTAAGAATTCAGCTGGTGATGAGCTAAGTGCACAGTCATATGAGAACATCTGAACTCCACCTTCTATCTTAAAACATCTTAACTCTTTATTGTTTTGCAGTCAAAAGTTTCTCATCTTCCTCTTTGATTAGCTTTGGTGTCTCGCAAGTTGTAAAGCATGCAAATAATTGTTTGTCTTTAAAACACATATTAAATTACCTCACTGTTCAATTTTTGCTTGACAATCTCTAAGCAGTTTAACACACATCCCAAATACTCAAAAATGTTCTGAAAAATCACTGCAATCACATTTTATACCAGAAGGAGGGGATTAAGAATACAAGTTTGTGCTCATTTGTTTTTAAGAATAGGATGAAATCATACAATGAAAAAGAAAGGCTATATATGTAGAGAAGAGAAAGCAAACACCTAATTTGTTTACTTTGTACATCATTAGAAAAATATAGTTACTCTCTGCATTTTTAGAAAAACAAAACACCCAATAACATTCATTTCCGTCTCCATTTGGTGTTACATATGTATCTCTCACACTTAACAGCTAGAGTCAGATCGAGATGAAATAACATTGACCTGTAAGTGGTAAGTAATGACCTTCATTCCTACAGCCATCAAGTTCAATCTTAGAGTTTTTCTCATGTGATGAAACCTTTGTCAAAAGTTATAAACAAGGAAATGATCATATCAACAAAAGGGAAGTGACAGATCATGTTTTGGGCTCTTTGCCTCCAGCAAGTTGTAGTTTATATTCTGTCTTAAGTCACTGTCCTTTTGGTTTTGGCTGAGTGATGGAACAGGACAGGAATGCCCCCTGAAAACCAACTAGGAGTCACCTGCACCAAATGGAGCTTGCTGGAAGTTCTTCATAGATCAACATGCTGTTTGAATGCATGCAAGAGAGGAAAGCTCTGGAAGCAAAAATACTCAGGAACCCTGCAATGTGGAGTACACATGGAATGAAGAGGACCATGTCTCCCTGGAAACTACTGTTCTTGCAGAAGTGTTCTTGTGTTTCAGGTGCTTTTGGAAATGCAAGCTTGTTTTTTTTTTTTCTAAATTGTTTCACTTTAGTTCTCTAGGATAGGTCTCCAAGTAATATGTCAATGCCCCGTTTGTCCCTTGCTGTGTTTCTGGTGTATATGGTGTGAGGTTGGTTGAGTTTCAGTGACACGGGATGAAAAGTGTAAGCTATGTTTCTAACAAACTTTCTAAAATGAAATTCTCCTTAGCTAATGAGCACATTGGGAACTCTGAGCAAGTGGTAGAGCTACAGTTATCACTGGGAGAACATTCTTTGTGATTTCTCACCACGGAAGGAGTGTGAAGAGTTGGATGGAGACAAAAGAGAGTTATTTGATATTTCAGTTAGTCTTACTGATGGGAGACATTTCAATACATGCTTGAGATTTTCAAATCTGAACTATAAAGGGACAAAGATAAAGACACTACAAAATGCTAACTTAAGATGTTGAACATATTCTGTCGGCTTCAATCTTGACATTTCTAGCCTTTTAACATACTGTACTACAAAATCCTTTCCTTATAAAGTCTTATATTCAAAGTTTATTGAATACCCTCCTATGTTATAAAGAAGGGTGGGAATTACTCTCTACATTATATTAAAGTAGATTGGTAAGTCATGGTTCATTATTTTTCAATTTCATTTGGGAAGTCTAATTATTTATATTATAAAATATATATATCTGTTCTCCAGTAGTTATGCAATGCAAACCTAACACCAAAGTTTTACAGTTTTTAGACCTAGAGAGACATATTTTCATCTTCAAAGGTATGCTGATTTGATGGTGACTCACAGGCTTCAGGGTTTATAAGCAAAACTAGACCTGCTACTTAGAATTGCATTGTAACTGATGTTCTCCTCCTCCTTCCTTATCCTCTTGAAACTATGGACCAAAGTTTAAGAATCCTCTAGTCTTCTGCTACTGCCATTTGTAGTTTTAAGGAATATTGGAGAGGATTGAAGGGACAGTCAGTATGTGGAAGGGATAAGAAGATCGGAGGTTAAGTGGACACTCACATCAGGACTTGGTTGCTTGTGCTCTTGTGGTGAAGGCTTTCCTGCCTCTCTGTAGCCTCATACAGAAGGGCTGGCAGGTCATACTGTGATTCTCCCATTTGGTGTTGAGTCCTGATTCTAGCCAGGCTCTTAGTTTATGAAACTGTCTCAGACCCTTCAAGACTCTAAATATTTCAAGAACTGGAAAACAATACTATTATATGTTCACTCAACAAATACTTAAAGTAAAACCCTGCTATATATCAGACCAAAATATAGATTAAAACAAAATATATTGATTTTCATCTTTTAGGATTTATGTAATAAATGCCCTTACTTATTGGAGTATCTTCAAGGAGAAAGTACTCAGTTCTATCTGGGGAAGATTCAGGAGAAAGAAGGGAATATTCAGTCTGAAGGATGAACAATGGTTTGTGACATGGAAGAGGATAAGAGTTATTATAAGATGCATGCTGGTAGAGGGGACAATATTCAGAAAGAAGATAGAGCTGTTAAACATGCACACTAAGCTAGATCATTTCAGGCGTTATCTGTTCCACTTGTACAACTTTTAATTCTTTATCATAAACTACCCCTTTCAGTTTTTATGTTGTTACTGCAGAAACAAGGGTTAGAAAGAGCAGACAACTTTGGACTTGCTTGCAAAGAGTTTGCAAAAGCCATTCTGGAGTCAGTTCCACTTTCTCTGTCAAAAGGTCCAGTGTTTGTGACACTGAGTGTGTGGAGGAGATGGGGAGAAATGAGGCTATATGGGGGTACAGAATGGAACATGAACAGCTGAGTATAAAGGCCTAGGCATTACTTGTCCCGGGTTTTTAGACTTTGTCAGCAAGGAGCCAGAGGAAGCTGTGAAGGAGGAGGGTGACAAGATTAGAGTTTTGGCTCAGAAAGGCGATCTCAGCTACGGCAAAGAGAAGGAGGGGTATTGGGGAGTGTGTGAGCAGGATCGGGTTGTTGTTAAAATGTAGGTAAGATCTAAAATGTTCTGTAGTAGGTCATGACCTAGACGGCTAGCAGGTTTGGGTGCCAGACAAATCCGAAAGAAAATACATAGGACCAGAAGACAATGTAATACAACAAGAAATATTAACAGTAGCAGAAGCTTAGCTGCTGTTGACCTACGTACATAGGTGTGAAAATGTCCACACATCCTTACATGAATACACCCATCATTTTCCACCAAATAACCACCCAAACATCCTTTTATCCCTTCCTTGATTCCCAAAGGACTCGAGAAAACTAAGCTTGATTATTATTATTATTATTATTATTATTATTATTATTATTATTTTGGATAACTTTAAAGCCTGCATATTTAGAATTAAGAGAAGTGAACAGTATAAACAGATGGTGATTTTCCACATCCCTGGGATGAGAAATAAGTCAAATGTCTTTTGAACATAAGGCTTACACGTGTTAACGGAGGCTACCACTGCAGTGTGTGGTAGGACTGTGTGCAGAAACTAACTTGGTCCTTTCAGGGCTCAGGTCAGTAAAGCACAGGGCAAAGCTACTCTTGGTCTTTAAAGAGTATGGCCAGAGGGCTCATTCTGTCCCTTAGAAAGATGCTTGAACATCAGAGCAAGATAGTTTTCTTGGCCTGAGAGTCTGCAGTTGTGAACAGGACTCAAAAAGAAAGGACAAAGGAGAGACAGTGAGTGCAGTATGCTAAGTTCCTGCTGGGAGCCAAAGGAGCTTCAAGAGTCCCTGCCTGAAAAAAAGAGAAAAGGTAATAGCAGATGCAGTCCCCTTTGGGACCAGCCACATGAGAAAGTCCAGACAAAGAAAGCAGAGGAGAAAAAACAGAGGCGATGGAATCTTACTGGGCAATCACACACCCTTCATCTGGTACCCTGACTTGGATTGCAGCTCCTTCTCAGCAAGTGGCTTTTATTGGTTTCTTTAACTAGCTTGGACTGAAGATGGTACATGTTGAAAGATGAGTTGGCATGAGCTGTGCTGGAATAATGAGTTGAACAGGAATATGACAAAGCCTGCCATGTCTCGAGGTGGGGCACATGGAGCCTGTGCTTTCTGTGATCAGGAGGAGGAAGGTGATTCATCAATGCTGGGAAAGGGACTTCTAAGGACAGCTGCAAACACTCTGTAAAGATCCTGTACACATGCTCAGTAAAGCAGAGGTGGCTCAGTTCACTGAGAGTCTGAAAGCTGCTTTAATTGCTAGTAAAATGATGTTGAAGGATGAGAAACACAAAATACTATGTTCAATCCTGTCTTCTACTCTCAATTACAAGTAGGAACAGTGCTGATACTGGCCCAGGCCAGGGAAACTGGGTGTGTAACTACAGGTTAATATTAAGTCCATGTTCCTTATTTTGCATTTATTAACTTCATGGAACATCCCCTCTGTCTTCAGTGTTGATGAACATACATTTTTTTTACCCCTTTCATTGACATTACACTTACATTTAGATTGTAGTCCTGATTTCTTTCTTAGGGGAAGCTTATTTGAATCCATGTTTTAAAATTAGTCAATAGAACTTGTAAGTTCCTAAATGAATTTAACTATGTGAGACAAAAATTATAATGGGTAATTCACAGAAGATAATAATCTATGAAAATTCTCTGTCATTTTTGGCAAAAAGATATAAAACAATATTATTAAATTGTCACACTTCCCTCAAAAGTTTTCAGGGTAATCTTAACTCTACTTATGATGTGGGCAATAAGAAAAAGAAATTAAAATTTTGAAGGGGAAAATGGAATAAAATTGATGGTAATTCTCTGTAGTGTTTCCAATAATTATGGAAGCCTGGGGCTGGATCTAGCTCTCCTTCCTCCATTTCCAAATGGTCTGTGCCTAAATGATCCTACAAGTCTCTCTCCCTGTCCCTGTCCCTGTCCCTGTCTCTGTCTCTGTCTTTGACTCTGTCTGCATCTCTCAGTCTCTGTCTCCCTATGTGTGTCTCTTTCCCTTTCTCTCTGAGTTCCACACTTCTCGTCCATTGTGAGTACTTCTCCTTGTAATGTATTCAATGAGTCAAAGTGAAGAAGACAACCTCTTTAAAGCACTTTCAGCATGGTGCAGTTGGGATGCAGGGAGAGTTTACATAGCTAGATTGAGTTTTCAAGGTCAGTTAGACTGGATGCCATAAAAAGATGTATGAAAAATATTTTGAAGCAAAATTACAGAAATGGATGGGAAATAACTTCTTGCATACCAATTCAACAATATAGCAAAGTTTAGAAACAAGCCACCCATTGTCAGGGTTCAATGTGAAGCAGGCCACCTCTGCTTTAGCAAGGAAGAAAACTGACAGGCAAGGTGACAATTTCATGTTTGTAGCTGTGATGTTATAAAACGGGGACCAGCTTGCAGCTCCTAAAATAGCAAATGACCTTCTGCAGCTCTGATTCCAACCACTCAGCGGGTTTTTTTTCCTCTCCACCAAAGTGGCTTATTTTAGCTCTCACTAGACATTTTAGCAAATGGTGCTCTCCAAAGGCTACACTGTCTCAGTCGTGGGTCACACATCCCACATCCCACAGGTGGTTTCATTAGGATCTGGAGAGTCGAGCTTAGCTTTCAAAATGACTACTATTAGTGTTATTACCAGGAGCAGCCAGGTCTAACTTCATGGAGTAGAGGAGACGCTGTGGAGACTCTACAAGGCTCTAGGGGGATGACATCTGAACTTCTCAACTCCCTTTTCCACCCCCCCCCCCAAAGAGAAGGGATAGTTTCTTCTTGGTGAACTTTTATAAGAGATTTTTTTTTATAAGTTTAGAAATATTTTCCTAAAATACTATATTTTAGCCTCAATCAAAATGATCAGTGGATTTTTAAATTGCCATTTGCCTCAAGGATCTAGAGAGGGGCTGAGAATTCTGTTTAGTTTACATTCCTTGTGCGAATGTGGAGTGCTTAGGGGATTCACTTTGAATTAATGTCAGGCTAACTCCATGGAATCTCTGACAGCAAGTTTAAGCCCCTGTGTTAGGTTTCATTATATCAAGGTTTGTCATGCTCCATACTTTGAGGCAGCAACTATACTATAATACACTATAGTAGATTAAGCCAGCCGGCTGAGAGGCAAAGCACTTAACCAAACACACATTTTGCTTTTTGCCAGTGAATCATGCTTTATACCTTTCTGTAGTTTAATAGTGCAGTGGTTTCTTACCAACCATGGGGCCAGAAGAGACCATGTCAGTTAAGACCTTTCTGATACTTTGAATTTTTAGTTGGAATGCATAACCTTTAGCCTGAATACAATTAAAACATCAGTAACCCTGAAGCCTACATAGTCAATGTATTAGTAATCCATTTGCCTTTAGTGAAACAGCAGCTTTAGCATTTATGGTTTGTATTCTTGTCAGTGGGAACTGCTGGCGACAATAACCTATGTGTCGTTTGTTGGCTCAGTCCATTGTCTGGCCTTCATCACTCTCTCCAGTGAGTCAGAAGAGCTTTGAGTTTGCTTTTCATGGCAGTTCCGTTGTCAACTCATATAAGAGAATAGCAAAATTGATTTTTTTTTTTTACTCCAGACAAGCACCAAAAGATGTTTATAGAGTTTTTAGAAAATAATATGTTAACAATATATGAAGTGATATCATTTTATAGCTTGTAGTTTATAGTCTAGTTACAGAGTGCTGAAAGTATGACAAAACACAAATATGAAAGACTGAAAATAGAATAAATCAGATTAATATAGGCAGTGATAACATGTGGCAAAGGGTGAATGAAGAGAGAATTAGAATTCTTAACATTTTCTTCATATTCAGAAAGACCATACCACATATAACAGCAGAAGGGGAGAAGGGGAGAAATTTAGAAGAGTCAAAAGAGCACATGTAAGCATCTGTATTTAAGCTGTGCTGATTAAAAAAAAATCATAGCAAAAACAAATTAACTACCTAAGAGGATGCTTTCTCATTGCTGGCTGGTTGAAAGCTGTTTTGGATCATGCATCCTTTGTTTTATTTCAACAGTGCATGTGTAATTTTTGGGAAATTAGAGTTTTCTTTCTTGAAACCGGTTGGCAACATTGAGAAAGAATCTATTATGAAAACATTCTATTTCAAAATTAACTTTCAAAATAAAAGACCCTCCCCACAGAACAATGGGAGAAATGAGCATGCTTAAGTGTCCTACAGTATCCAGCGTTGAGGCAGCTGTATTCGAAGCTGAATACAAACCCTCTGCAACTTCTGGTTTATGCTTTTGAGAATGTCAATTCATCTCTAACTGTCCCGGTTCCATCCATAGGAAAGTTTAGCCACAGTGACACTGTCTTTGGCAATGGAAGTCTGAGAAGCTCCCTAACACATTTTGTTCTGTTTGACTCATGCAAGATGCATCCTATTGAGCTAAAGACAGTACAGATCCTAGCTTTAAAGGCACACGAAATTCTGACATGACACATACAGACAATGGAATACAAAGCTGGACAGAATCCTTCCTCATTCCCCTTTAAGAACTGTACCTCCCCATCCTGCCCAGAGGACGGTTAGAAGATCACAGATGATGGAATCTAATTATAAAAATTGCTTAGGGCCATCACCAGGATTGATGTTTATTATCTGAATTTTGTTGACACATGGATTGATTGTTAATTTAGATGGAAGCAACCCCGATCTCTTTCTCACTGCAGTTTTGGAAGTTTAGTCAATACATTCCTGACCTTTGGGAAAAAAATATTTTAGAGGTAACCTTTGGATGATCATATTTGTATTTTCAAATACTTAACATAAATCTTAATAAAATATCTTGATTGTTTAAATAATTTATTTAATTAGCTAGCTTAAAATAGGGCTTCCTTAAGGAGACCAGAACAAAACTATCCAAAATGTTTGAACAGCCTGCCTACAAAGGAGTCAATAGTTTCTTATGTACATAACAGGTCTTTCTAGGTCTTGTAGCTAGGTTTCAAGTTTAAACAGTAAATTATTTTTCTTCCTTAGTATTAAGGACATGTTGTCAAAAGACAGCTTATACTCCAAACTAAAAAAAAAAAAAACTAAAAACTTCCCAGTTTCCCAGTTCTACAGGTTTCTTTGTATGTTAACCATCACAGAAATAAAACCTCTTCTAGTCGCTAGATAGCCATATGCTAGGCTAGTGGTCCCAAAGTGTAATGATCTCCATCAATCTGATGATCAATAGGCATTTCTTGGTTCTACTGCCACTGTGGTATTTTAAGCCTAAGTAGCTCTTTCAAAAAAAAAAATGGACACTTGAAAACAGAGCAAAATTTGTGCCCTTGAAACAAGCGATAGAGCCAACCAAGGTCAAGGCTTGGAGTAAGGTGAAAGTGTGGCTTGCTGCAGGAGAACACTTGGAAACACAATTCTGGGTTGTATTGCCAGTAAAAGCCATGTCACATGTCACCTTGTACGTCCTAGCATCCCTTTCTAGAAACCAAAGAAGACCTTGCTGAAATCACTCCCTCTCCTTACTGTGGAACATTTCATATCTCCAATGTCTTTTGAAGCTGAGTGTATAAAATGGAATTGCTTTTCCAGTGGCTTCGATGCTTTCTTCCCCCCTTGCTGGAAGATTTCTTATGAAGTTTTGAATCCTGAGTCAAGAATTAATCCTAAAAATAATATCTCTGGGGGATTTCCACTGAAGATCAATTTTTCACAATTTCAACTCAAAATCGGAAAGATGTGTTAGAAGATTTCCTTACTCTAGTAAATGTTAGCATATTGTATTAAGAGTGGCACGAACATTTCTGTAGTGTAAATAGATATGTATGTTCATAAGCACTTAAACTGAACATGCGTGTTTACACTGATTATAGTATAGAGAAACCTTAATATTTACGTAGAGCCTTCCTACTCTCAAAGTACTTTGTGTAATGTCTGGATTATGGGAAATTATGCCCCTGAGGGAACCTCAGTGTCACCACTAGATATTAGTAGTCTTCAGGGGAGGATTGATTAAAGGATATCTGTAACGACAGATCTGACTGATCATTAAAAACAGCTATAGAGTCCTGTGTCCTAAGTACTATCTAAAATAATTCATGGCCACACAGCAGTTAGAATCAATTCTAATCGCAGTCAGTTCAAAAGTATGTGGCAAATCAGGTTGATTACCTCAGTTCACACACTTGGAGAATTCTTTCTTTGAGTAGAAGATAGAATGCTTGAACTAAGCAGATGTTGGGAGATAATCCATGAGTGATGAAAGAGTGGGGTGATACTAAAGCATCCTGAGGGCTAAGTATGGTCTCTTTCCAGTGGCCTGGGTGGCTTTTCTCAGTAGTCAAGAGCAGACTTTCTTCTACTTTATGATCATACATACTTTTCCTTCAAGAGAGGCTTGGAAGCGACCCTCCTGGAGTGGGTCACTGAGGATGGGTTTTTCCCGAAGCTACACTTGCACAGATGGTCACCCAGATACTTCCATTGTGTGTAAGCATGAAGGTATTGGGACTGGCCATACCACCAGTTCCTCAGGTTGTTGCCCCTTTTGTTGCCCCGACTTTCATTTTGTTGTTATTTACTTAGTTATATGTTTTGGGAGGATAGTAGATGGAAAGAAGCAAGTGCCCGGCTGTGTTTTGGTAATGGTCATGCCACTAAGTGGAAGCCCAGAGAAGGGTTTCCTGGGCACTGAGGAGGGGCTCGATGGCTATTGCCACAGCCATGCTATTCAGCACCGCTATGGAGTACATAGTGGCTCAGAAGTCCCTTTTTGCCACTCTCCTGTGCTTTTCCTGTTGCAGTGGTTGAAGCAAGGATTCAAGCTTTGCATTGTCAAAGCTCTCTGGAAAGTGAAAAAACAAAAACAAAACCAAAAACAACAAAAAAACCCCTAAAAACACGACCCTTTGAGGTCATTTTGTCCAGTTGCCGTACTTTTCCGATGAGGAGACTAAGCTGAATAAAGAGGAACACTTGGAACAAACCTACATGGATAGAAGATTGTCCTCTGCTTGCCAATCTTAGTACTTTCTCTAAATGCCTGCAGAGTCTGTGGCTGGAGTGAGTGTCCGGCAGGGGGGTTTTGGGACATTTATAAAATGTTTTCCTTGAAGCTAAGAAAAGCTTAACCATAGCCAACTGTATTTCCACTCTGCAGACCATTTGAATGCTTTCTCCAATAGATTTCGTATCCTATTTGTGTTGATGACCTCCGGTACTCTACACTGAATGTTACTTGTATGTGTACAGATGCTGCTTCAGGACATAGATACTTCAGGAGCTGCAGCTTCTGTTCTCTGTATCACACCCCCACAGGAAGTTAAATAACAGCAGCTATAAAACACTTAGAAAAAGTCTACACCATCAAAAAAAGAGCTGCTTTAAGTCCACAGTGTCTACTTAATTCTTAAAGTCAACACTTGAAACTTACAGAAAAATGTGCGAAATAGAGCACCCCGAGTAAATCCTTCGAGTGACTCTGTAGCCCTAACGGTATCAAGTCATCCATTACTGAGACTAGACCACTTCTATGCCAATCTCCCCATGTAGCCTCCTCTAACTATTCATATCACACTCCATTATGTAACAGACACATCTAAAATGAGGGTTATTTCTGTGTTTGTTACTTTAAACTCCAGATTCCATGAATAGAACACAAAAGGAATATGAGAACAAATCCATATTAACACTATGTGGAAGGAATGAGACCAGTGAGTTCACATTCCCTTGTCTATATCTGTAGGGAGGACCCAGGCGATGGTATGGAAGGAACACTACCACACTGCTTAGCATTACAGCTAATGTAAGAGTGCATATACATATATATTCACATATATGCATGTGTATGTATTAATCTTCCCTTCTTTTTAAAAATACTGTCTGGCTCCTTGAACTGTCTTGTCTGGAACTTTCTAGATACCTTGTCAAGCACCTTTCAGCTTAAGTGAGCTTTATTGAGAGTATAATCTTGCAGCATCCCCAGAGTACCAGGGAGCTCTGATGGGAAGCAAAAGCCAATGGTTTCCATTTTCTTTTCTGCTCACTTGCTGAGGATTCTTTGCCTAGCTTCCCTTCTCTATCACCAACCACGCAAAATTTTATTCCCAGAGACATAACACATCCATCATGCCAGCTCGAAGTAAATTTCCAGCCAAGCCCTGTCAATACTGAGGCCTAAATATTAATTTGCGGTTGACTTCCAGTTTCTTCTTATTTCATGACTTCTTTTTCTCTTGGGGTTCTGAAAAGCCCAGGGATATATTTCTGAAATATTCCTTGTTGTTTCTGTTCTCTTAACTGTGTTTTGCTTTCCAGCCTCAAGATTCTGGGGATAAAAAAGTTTCCTGATAAGAAGAGGTCTGAGTAGCTGATACTTGCCAGCTCCCAGGCCTTCACATCCAGGATCACCTAGGACTTAGGTTCTATGACAGCTGTAAAATTTAATTTACTTAGTTTAGCATGCTGGGGATCCATCTAAGGGTCTTATGCACGCTAGGCTGGTGCATCACTGCTGATAGCCAGTCTATTCTATTCCGAATTGTAATGATTTCTTTTGACACCTGTCATTTAGATGGCAAGGGTAGAAACTGCATTTTGCTTTATTTCTAGTGACTGGAATATTGACAAAACAAATCCTTCAAAGCATGCATGGAAGTCTATGGTAGTAAACAACTTGCTTAAGTTAGAGTTAATCTTTACTGGTTAACTGACTGTATCTCAGAGAACAAGCTTTCATCTCTCATGCTTAGCCTCATCTAAGATGCTTCTTCACTGTTGGTCTGAAGCAGAAGGTGAGCCTCTTGCTGACTGATACATGAGAAAGATTTTTTTTTACATCTTCCTCTAAACAGAAACTATAGCCCCAGGATCCTTATTCGAGGAAGTGTGGGCTCTCTTGGACCCTTGGAGAAGGATGGACTTGGTTTGGGCTTATTCCTGACATTAATAACACTTATATAATTGACTTGGTGATTTATATATAGTTGTCTAGACTGCTATGTTGCAGCTTACAAATTAATTTCAATTAAACATTTCAAAGCTTCGAGGACTTGTTGAACACGGGCTAATCCAATACTTGCTTTAGAAGAAAGATCTACTCATAAGGACTGATCTCAGCATGGTGGCAGGACTGTCTGTCCTCTACCCTCTCAGGAATCAGAGAGAGCAGTCAGAATCAGTGTCCAAATGTGGTGCTCACACATTTCTTAGTGTGCCAGAGTCTTGAATTCATTATTTAAAATGTTGCTAAGCCCAGATTTTCTCTTTTGTCTGTACAGGAATTTTTTAATGACAGCATGCCAGCGAAAAAGTGGTTCAGATGCCTAATGATCAAATAAAGACAAAATGTTCACAGAAAACTTTGTGAACTTTATTTAGTGTCACCAAGGGCCAATCATGCTTTTCTGTAGTAATGACAATGAGCTTCTGAGTGTTATCAGTGTTTGGCAGGAGAAAATACACTATAATATCTAAAAAAATGGCTTTTGATTTCTTAGACCCGGGCTCAAATTTGTTCTTTGGTTTTACCGAGACTGCGACCTCTAAGCCTCATCTTTTTTCTGTAAAATGGGTATACAGTTATTCACAAGAGTGCTATAAAAATTAAAAGGTAAAGAATCATTTAGTACAATGGGACTTAATAAAAGGTGATTATACTGCCTATAATAGCTAGGGATCTTATTATGTAATAATTACAATGTCAGTCATATTGTTATAGTGATTTCTCAGGCATGGCGAGTAATATTCACAGAAGTTATAAATATCAACTCAATTATCCACTTACACAGCGTATATGCATAAGCACAATGGCTATTACTAGTCCAGGTTGAGAGCTGAGACTCACAGATGTCAGGTAACTTGCCTAAGATGAAAGGTTGCAGTTTGACTGTGAACCAGAGCCCATAAGCACTCTCTGCCACTTTCTCCCATAAAGATGCTGTTATAGACTTAGTGTTTCAGTGACACAAATGGCAAGTTTTAGATAGCTCATTAAGACAAGGAAGGCATCCGCTACCCTACTGTGGACTTGTAATCACATAACACTTAGATCCACGCACATAGAGTGGGTTTGTGTCCACTAGGTGGCATTGCTGTTTTAGCAAAATATGAACAGAGCCACTATTTAGGTTTCAGAGTCTGTTACATTTGAGAGCACTCACAGGACAATTCTAATTTCACCCTTAACGTCTGATGAAAATTTAGAGCACATGGAGAGATCTGTAAAGACTACTGATGTCTTGAAATAATTATGAAAAGTCCTCTTTGGGAGTCAGTGCCTCTGCAGGAAGCCATGATAAAACATGAGATTACTTAGTTCTCTTCTCTCAGCTCATAGGAGAATAGACTGAGGGCCGGGCAGGGAAAGTGATGGTCCTTAGGAACTCACAGCCAATGGCTTTGGCTGTATTTTTCTTATCATAATTTCTGATAATAATTTCTGGTGTCTCCCCTGCCAGGTAAGTATTTATCATAATTTCTATTGATGATAAGTCATAAATAAACTGTGAGAGCTTCTTTTTTATGTAAGAGGGCAAAGATTGCTTAGTCAATCCCAAGCTTTACTTTCACCGGGATTTAAATATGGTCCAAACTAACACTGTACTCAGGAACTTGGATAGTAGATAGTATGTTATTTTGTTTTGACATGCCTTTCTTGAAAGATTAGAAGCCCCTGCACACAAAAGCTGTCTCTAGAAGTTGTGAATGAATAAGTAGCAGGTAAATAGAGGAGCCACAAGACCCTGGAACTAGACTTCCTGAAGTAGATCCTGAGTTCTGTCCCGAATTTACCACAGGTTTCTTGAGAAACAGTGAATTGCCTTTGGGGTTCTGGTTTTGCAGTAAATGAAATGTTTACAGAGTATCTTTACTAAAATAAGGACAGCAATAGTGGACTGGTCCGAGTCCAGCTCTTGGTGCCTTTTGGTTGGGACATCAACAGCTTAATTTTCTACCACACAAGAAACCCCGGAAACAAGTGCATGTTATAAGCATCTAGAACAGCCAATATTTCGTTATATGTTCACCACTAGTAAAATGAAAACACTTGTGGACTCTTGTCACTTATTTGG
The DNA here is from genome assembly GCA_019843815.1 of Montemys delectorum. Lineage (NCBI taxonomy): Eukaryota > Metazoa > Chordata > Mammalia > Rodentia > Muridae > Montemys > Montemys delectorum. The sequence continues at coordinate 20,014 of JADRCD010177491.1, forward strand.
TATAAAAGCACAGGGTTTATAAAAATAACTGTAGTAGAGACTTAGTGGGCACTTGTCTGGTCTTGTCTTTTTTTTTTTTTTTTTTTTTTTTTTTTATTTATTTTATGAGATTCCCTGTGACCCAAAACTGTGCTTTATCCCTTTCAAAGATTAGAGATCTGAGGTCAAAGAACTTGCTCTACTTAACACTGTAAACTATGGAGCCAGAATTGGAACTTAGATTGCCTGCCCCTCAGACTGGAGGTAATCACTTCTGGTTTTAATCTAGCTTTTCCATGGTGAGGTGGACATGGAGCTCTGTTGTCAGGGAGGGAAATACGTTAAGAGCCTGTTGTTGTGACAGTTCATGAGATGAACCCAGTAAGCATTCACTAGACTGTTGAGTTAAAAAAAACAAAACAAAATTACAATGTCGGAAGAGAGTTAGCCTGAGGTGGGGCACCCTGACACCATACCCTAAGAAGTCAAACGTCCTCGTCATAATAGAAAATGTCCAGGACTAACTTACTACTCTATATTATGAAGACCATAGTCTTTGTTGCAGTGACTCAGAATCCCATACAGAATTTGTGTGTGTACATGCACAGATGTATACGCCTATGTATGTATATATGTATGTATGTATGTATATACCTGTATGTGAGTAACCTTGGCTGCTGTTTCTCAGGACCTGCCTACTTTGTTACTTTGAGATAGGCTCTCTCTCTCTAGGCTACTTAGCCAACAAGTCCAGGGGTCTGCCTGTGTCTACCTCCATAGTATTAAGATGATACATGTGGGACCATGCTTTTAAAAACACGGATTCTGAGAATTAAACTCAGGTCTTTGTGTATGAGCCTTCTCCCCAGAAAATCTCGCTCATGTTAAATTCTTGAATTTAGGTTCCCCAAATCCATAGCTATGTTCTGGCCTGCCGCTGCACCTGTACAGAGAAGGAAGCTGGGTTACTTGCATGTATGGTGTAGTCCCTGCAATCTTTGAGAACCATTCATTGTATTACTCTAGACTGTGTCCATTTCCCTTTCAGTAACATTACTTAGGATGGCTAGGGCATTTTCTTGCTCCCATCAACATTTTTTCCTTCACTAAGAATCCACATTCCCCCAACAACATCCATTCATCCCCTATAGATAGCATCTTTCCATTCCTTCCATCTTCCTTCACTTTGTTAAACTTTTATGGGGCAAGGGGATAGTGATAATTGTGAGAGTATATATTAAACCAATGTTATCTTTTCAGGAGAAACCAGGCACGCATACAATTTGATTTAGGGCTGTGAAAATGACTTTCCTAAGTAGTACGCTTAAGGCACCGTCAATGGAGAAGTTCCAGAAATGAAACTTGGAGAAGACTCGGACTTACCGATCTCAGACATTGTTATCCCAGGAGCTAACTGCCCGTTGTTGAAAGAGCTATAGGTAAACAAGTTGGGTACGGATGTGAGGTCATAGATAGGTTCTTGCTTTATCTGTTTGATTCCAGTCATGTCCAGTCCTGACTGATCGGGAGATGGTTGACCGGAATCTATGCTGTAATAACCTTCGGACTTGGGCAGGTCAATGACGTGCCCGTTGGAGTATGTGCCGCCGGTCTCGGTGTTCAGGCTGCTGAGGCCGTTGCTAATGCTGCTGCTGTATACCCTGGCAAGGGCCTCCGCCTCCCCACTCTGCTGCTGCCGCTGCTCCTGAAGCCTCTGCTGATGCTTCTGCACCTCAGCATATAGGCTGTCCCGCTGCTTCTTGGACATCCTCCCGAACTTAACAGCTGGGATGGAGAGAAGAGCAAAAGATAGCAGTGTGGTTACAGTTCCCTTTAGCCACTTAAGTCTGAGACGTGCACGGTTGTCTCTTCGGTATCATACAGATTCCCTATTGCTGCTAGTCAGAAGTCACTCATTTGCATTTCACAATAAGGGGAAAGATTATGTTTGGAGAGTGTGTTGACTTGTATCACGGTGATGAAACCCATGTGTTGTCCAGCTTTCTACCACCGTAACTGATAACCTGAGACGATCAGCTTAAATGTAGAAAAGGTTTATTTTTGGCTCGCAGCTTTTGTGCTGGTGCCACAGCAGGATACTATGTTGGGAATGTGAGGCAGAGCAATTCAACCCCAAGCAGGTGACAGAGAGGAAGAGAAAGGTCATAGGTCCCAGTATTTCTTTCAGAGTCATGTGCACCAATGACCTAAAGGCCTCTCTCTAAGGTTCCATGTTCCGAAGGCTCCACAACCTCTCAACAGTGACAAACTGGGGACGACATCCTTAATACATGTTCATATATGGACCTATAGGGAACATTCAATATCTAAACAGTGACAGTAAGCTAGGAAGAAATGTAAAAATGAAAATTATTTGTCACAGTTATAAACTGGAAGATATAACCTTCATGCCCGGTTCCTTTGTGACTAGCACACACAAAGACAAAACAACAAATCTCTGGACACTAGCAAAGGGTTTCTGCTATTAAAATGACCTCCATATCATTACTGACATTTCACCCAAGCATTAGGATTTCAAGGTCCTCTGGGAGGAACCTGTTGTTTCAGTTTGGGACATGATTTCTTGGGTGTAAACAAGGATCCAGGGAGTGTGAAAATGGCATCAGTTGCTGGCATCTAGATTTTGGTGCAAATGTTAAGAACCTTTGGACAACGGCATTAACATGAACTCAAGGCAAGTAAGCAAGCAAGCAGGAACTACTTTCTTCCTCTTCTCCATTCTTGCAGCTGAATCATAGGTTCATTTTCCCCATCTCTTGCATCTAAACCCTTAGGCATTTTGTGGGGAAGCAAGGACGGGGCTCAAACTCAGAAATCCACCTGCCTCTGCCTCCCAAGTGCTGGGATTAAAGGCTTGTGCCACCACAGCCCTGGCCCACCTGCTGCTCCTTTATGTGTGGAGAGTAGACCTCCTGAACTGTTTTGGATAGTTCCTTCTTTTACATGAGCTGTCCACCCCACTCTTTTAGCATGTGGGTGCTGGGCTGTCAGGTTCAAATCATCTTACTAATGGTGGGGACTGTGGTAGTCTTGGAGACACTCATCTGAGTTTCTGATTTTTCTTTGGTGGCAGGTTTCCCATGGTTTAATGAAGTCAGGACCTCAGCGGGTGTAGAGAGTAGGCAGAC
>JADRCD010177493.1:0-21489 GCA_019843815.1 Montemys delectorum
CCCCCCACTCCCAAACAGGGAACATTAACCACCGGTGTCCATATTTTGCACATGGAATTTTAATTTCATTTCTCCTTCCCTTCCATTGACTCTGCAGTTTACGGAACTTAATTTCGAGTTCTATGAAGGCCAAGATCACTGCGTATGCAGTCATACTTGCCCTGCACATAAACAACTTCCAGATTGACCTGACAGTGTTGCAGAGGGACTTGAAGCTGAGTGAGAAAAGGTGAGCTCAGTAGAGCACGGTACTCCCTGCAGCAGCCTGGGCTACTGCCCAGAGCATGACACTCTGCTGAAGGTAGTTAAGGGACGGGGTGACTCATGGGAAAATCTTGGGACCAGAAGACAGTTGTCAATGAATGAAGGAAGGAATGCTTGGTGACACTTGGAGTGCCTTCTCTTTGAAAAGCATGGTATTGAATTCATTCAGTGTCCTTCACTGGTTTCCTAAATAACTGAAGAATCAAAGGTCTGGAAAGTAATGACCTTCTCAAGAGCTCCCTCCCAAAAAGGGTGCCTGGGCTTTAGCTCTGATCTCTACAGCTTTCTGTTCTCAATAACCCCATGGGCCTCGAATCGCTGCGACTAGGGCAGGACTCTCCATGGACCTAGGGTGAAGTGAGGGTGGATGCAGAGAACCCCGCTTCGTGGCCTGGAACAGTGTGCTCTCTGCCCCACAGACCTGAGTGGCACACAGGGCCCGCTCTCTCCATTTGTTCTGTTTCTTCCTTAGGATGATTGAGATAGCAAAAGCCATGAGGCTGAAGATCTCCAAAAGAAAGGTGTCCCTGGCAGATGGCAGGGAAGAGGATCACAGACTGGGCACTCTGTCTGTCCCACTGCCTCCGGCCCAGACCTCAGACCGACAGTCAAAGCGGAAGAAAATTAACTAGATGGTTTCCACAGCCACTTCTGTTCATTTCTGTTTTTATTTTTGAAAAAGAAAGTGGACTGGACCTTGTGGTACATACCTATAACCCAAGCACTCAGGAGACTAAGGCAGGAGGATTGTGAATTCTGGGCCTCTCTGGGACTCCATCATGCTCCACCCCACACATGAGGCCTTACTTTAGCATGGTGATCAGGCCAGAAGCCAGCATTCCAGTCATGTGTCTCTTATTATGCAGATATTAAAGTGATGACCCAGATTTGACTCCCTCCTTTCGTGTTGTTGTGGTTAGAAGTGGATTCTCCTTGGGAGCCATGTGCAGGGAGGAGAAGGTCTTGGGGAAGTTAAAGTCAAAAGATCTTACCAGGCTGGAAACTTTGAGCCAAAAGTTTATAAAGAGGACCTGGAACCCAGGCAGTATTGGCACACACCTTTTATCCTAGCACTCAGGAGGCAGAGGCAGGTGGATCCCTGAGATGGAGGCCAGCCTGGTCTACAGAGTGAGTTCCAGGACAGCCAGGGCTACAGAGAAACCTTGTCTTGAAACAACAAAGAGGGGCTAGAGAGATGGCTCAGTGGTTAAGAGCACCAACTCCTCTTCTGAAGGTCCTAAGTTCAGATCCCAGCAACCACATGGTGGCTCACAACCATCTGTAATGAGATCTGACACCCTTTTCTAGTGTGTCTGAAGACAGCTACGGTGTACTTACATAAATAAATACATCTTAAAAAAAAAAAAAAAAAAAGAAACAACAAAGAGGAGGACCTAGAAGGCCTAGTAGGGAGAGGAGGAGGCTGTAGCTCTCTTGGGTTGGCAGCAGATCTAATTTAACAGCCTACTCTGATGGCATAGCCAAGTCAGGAAGTGAGAACCACAGCTTTTCCTCCCTGTTTAGACCACGCTGAGAGGCATGTTGGCCAAGTGAGTGGGGACTGAGATGAGCACACGTGGAAAGCATGAACTGTCAGCTTGGCACCTTGCTTGGTTTTGGATTCAGGCCTCAACAGACCCACTGCTGGTGATAGAGTTTTGTGGGTCTGGAAGGGGAGCTTCAGATAAAGGTTTTAGCAGTACCAAATGATCTGTGGCCATGGTTCTGCAAGGGAGTTTAAGACAAGTTTACAAGAAGCCTCTCATGGGTCCACAAGGAGAAGGGAGAACCGATGCCTACAAGTAGTCCCTTCTCCACTAGCCAGCTGTGGCATGTGCACACACATAGCAATAGCGCAACAACAACACAAACTGGTCTTCTGGGGTTGGAGAGAGCTCTGAGGTTAAAGGTCCCACAAACACCAGCACCCATGTTCCCAACACTGGGAAGCAGAGGCAGGAAAACCATCCAGGCCTCCTGGCTGCCAGCCCAGCACTTGGTTCCAGGAGAAACCTTGCCTCAAAGGAAAATGGCAGAGAGTACTAGAAGACATCTGGTACTCTGGCCTCTCCACACGCAGGCCATGCCACAGAGGAAATCAGTTCTCGAGGAAACAGCTCAGGGCAACAGGATGCAGTGTGAGCTGGGTGGTGGCACGTGCCTGCAATGCCAGCATTTGGTAGGGAGAGGAAGGAGAGCCGAGTTCAAGGCTGGCTTTTGGCTAAACATGATCACTTGAAAAAGCAAGAAGCCCACGAGATAAGTTAGCAAGAGGGAACAGTCCCTGAGCATCCCTTGTCCAGAAAAAGGGAGTTTAAAAGGCAAGTTTACCTTAGCTTAGGGGTGGGCTGCTATAGGTTAAACCAAACTATTCTCTATGGAAAAAAATTAAGACTAAGAATACTGATAAAAATGTTTAATACTAGGGCCAGGAGATGGCTTAGTGTTCAGTAAAGGCCCTTACCTCCAAGCCTGACAACTTGAGTTCAGTCCCTGGAACCCACATGGGAGGAGAGAGCTAACTTCCCCAGAGGCTGTCCTCTGACCTCCACAAGTACACATGCACCACACAAAATGAAAGTGAAAAATCTAAATCCTAAAACAGTTCTAAACCTGGGGTGGGTACAGCAAAAACTAAGATGCAGAGCTAGTAACCCAGGTCCAAGTGTCCGAGACCCTCTGCTCAGCAGGTGAACCCAGGGAAGGCAGGGTCACTGTCTTCAGAAAGGCCCCCCAGGCAAGACTAGCGCTACAGCTTTTGAATGAGATGGCACCCTTCAGCTTTAAATTGTGAGCCATGGCAGGGCCAAGCTGATGAGGTCCCTGAACCTCCCGCCAATATGTGGACCAAGTTATGACCCCAGAAGCACCTCCTTTAAAATATAGAACTTTATTGTGGTTACTGAGATTCTTGTAAGTACTTGGTTCACAGAAAAGTCATTTCTTACAAAATAACAAAGGCAGCATTTTTATACAGCGACTCACATTGGGGCCACCAAACAAGTGCAGTGGACAGTGCTACACATGGGAAAGGCCAGTGTTCTTTCTCCCAGAGTGCTTAGGGAGAAGTCAGAGCTCCCCCTCCGACCCACCCAACAGAGCAGCACCTAGGGCTCCACAGAACCAGATACGGCTCAGTGTAGGACAGTGACCCCAAAGGCTGGTGAGGGCCCTGCAGTAAAGGCCAAGTGGGAAAGGGATCATCCAGGCAGAGCTAGCCCTGCATGCAGACCCCTTCCTCAGCGGGGTCCAAGCCCACCTGGCTCTCAAAGCTTGTCACACTCAGTACAGTCTTGTGAAGCCCTTGGGGAGCTGTGGGCCCTCTCATCACTTCAGCCACTAATTCAACTCTGGCTCTGGGCTGGGACAAAAGGACACAGGTGGCTCTAACCTTCAGAGAGTTCACAGGTAAATGGGCAGGACAAGGTATGGACCCAGAGTTCCAAAGCAAGGCAGAAAGTGCTCAGTATCCTGAGGGAGCAGGAGGGCAGGCAAGGCTGAGGGTGGTAGGCAACACGATCATCTGGAGCTAGGGGAGAGTCGTGGAGACGGCAGTGTCTGAGCTAACCCTCGAGAGCTGCACAGGGTGTTGTCTGGGAAGGTCATGCCAGGGAGAAGAACAAGCTCAAGCCAAGGCACAAAGTGGGGGATATGGTAGGGCTGGTCAAGGCAGCTGATCATCCATGAGGACATGGACACGTCAGGTCAGAGGGGCGAGGGGAGGGGTGCCTCCGTCTAGACAGGCTGGACTCTGTAGGGGCAACTGGAATGTATGTGTTCACACAGAACCCTGTGACAGGTGCTGAACTTGGGGTACCCCTTGGGGACAGTGGAACTTTGTTCATCCCCACAGGGCCCAGACCAGCACCTGCCTCACACCTGAAGGCAGCCTCCTGCCCCTCATATTTATACCATGTTCCCTTGTCATTCCTGGGGCAGCTTTTCAGGAAGAACTCCTTGTTCCAAGCCCCTTCCTTGCTCACAGGGCCATGTGCTAGTCTGTCTTAATAAAAACTCTGCAGCTCCCAGAGGCAGCTGGGAGGCTGGTCCAGGCCCAAAGGGGACCAAGAGGGCCCAGGTCCAGGAAAGGGACAGCTGTCTCCACCTCACCACAGTTACTTCCCTTGCTCTGAAGTAAGTGTTCTCTTCCCTGAGAAGAGTCTGAGTTCGGTAAAGTGAGGTTCTCTGTAGCTTGGAACAATTGACCTAAAAACCGCATGTACTGTCTGAGCTTCCGGGGCTCTTCATAACCTCTAAGTGCCAGAGTGACTGGAACACTCCAATTGCTGTTCCCTTTCTCCTGGGGAAATGTTCCCAAGGTCCTTCCTGCCAAGGGCTGTGGAACTAAGGGGGTTCTAGAGGAACCTGGCTCTTAGTTCCCAGGCGGTCTAGGGCCCACTTTCGGGTGTGTAACATGGGGATGGGTCTAGGAGTCTTCCAGGCATAACTTCCACCTCAAGAGTCGGCCTGCAGCTCTTCTGAGCACCCGCCGGGGCTGAGGCCTGAGGCAGGCCTTCTTGCTTACAGGATGGTACAGAAGATGCTACGGTTGCTGTGGTAACCACCTTCCACACGGGCTGTGATCCTGGTCGCCATGGCTGACACCTTGTGCCCACTGTGGGCTGCAGAGGAGCCCCTGAGAGAGTTTTCAAGGTGGGGCCTCGCTGGTGGGTTCACCAGGCGCCAGGTGTCAGACCTGTGGATACAGAAGGAAAGACAATGAACCTGGAGACAGAGTCCTTGGTGAGTGGCTGGGTCTCACCTTTGGTTCCAGTTCTCTGGATCTCAGAGTTTAAATCTAGGTGTGGGTTTATCTCTTAAATCAGTGACTGCTGATGAGGCTGAGGAACAGTCACATTTCCTCTTTGGCCCTCAACTTCCTCTCTTCTTGGATTTGGATAGGAATCAGTGGCTTTCATCCCACCACTGCCACAGCAGCTTTGTGAGTGTGGGTGGTGTGGGAGCCTCATCTATCACCATCCCGAACTAGAAATTACCTAAAAGCATGTGAGGTGAAGAGCGACCAAACCATGAGTGCGGTGGCTGTGGCACGGGAAAGGGATGAAGCAGTGGGGTGTGGTGGTGCATGCTTTTAATCCAGTGCTCTGCCTAGCCTGGTCTACTGAGTTCCAGGATAGGCAGGGCTACAAAGAAAAACCCTGTCTGAATAAAACAAACAAACACAACAAATAGAAAGAGTAAGCAAAGAGTAACCGGCCAGCTTCCAGGGAACCCAACTATCTCTTCTGACCTCTACAGGTGCCAGGCGCACCCATGACGTACAGGCATACACGCAAGCACTCATGCATATACACAAAATAAAACAACTAAAACCAGAACTGCCACAGCACTCCTGGACACCCCACAGGGACATTCGCACACCCGTGCTCCCAGAGGCAAACAACGACCAGGGAAGAAAACCATCCGTCAACAGATGAGCCAACCCTGACACATGAAGAAAACAATGGAACTGTAGAGAATCATTGAGTGCAAGAACGTGATGAAGCACAGACTCAGCAAATCCCACATCTCATGTGCAGAATCTAGATTCAGATTAAAAGTGCACCCGTAAGGACACATGCTCCACCATGTTCATAGCAGCCTTATTTCTAATAGCCAGAAACTGGAAACAACCTAGATGTCCCTCAACAGAGGAATGGATACAGAAAGTGTGGTACATCTACACAATGGAGCTATTAAAAACAATGAAGTTATGAAATTCTTAGGGAAATGGATGGATCTGGAGAGTATCATCCTGAGTGAGGTAACCCAATCACAAAAGAACACACATGTCATGCACTCTCTGATAAGTGGTTATTAGCCCAGAAGTTTGGAATACAGGAAGAATGACCCACAAACCACAAGAAACTTAAGAAGAAGGAAGACCAAAAGGTGGACATTTCATTCCTTCTTAAAAAGGGGAATCAAACACCCACAGAAGGAGTGGCAGAGATTAACTATGGAGCAGAGACTGAAGGAAGGACAAGCATATAGCTATCTCCTGAGAGGCTCTGACAATACCTGACTAATACAGATGTAGAGGCTCACAACCATTCATTGAACTGAGTACACGGTCCCCAATGAAGGAGTTAGAGAAAGGTTCTATGGAGCTGAAGGGTTTGCAGCCCCTTAGGACAAACAACAATTACTAACTAGTACCCTCAGAGCTCCCAGGGACCCAACCACCAATCAAGGACTATACAGGGTGGGACTGAATGTTCTGGCAGCACGTGTATAGTAGAGGATTGAAAATTCGATCATCAATAGGAGGAAAGGACCTCGGCCTTGTGAAGGTTCTGTGCCCCAGTGTCGGGGAATGCCAGGGCCAGTAAGTGGGAGAGGGTGGGGAGACAGGCATTGGGAGGGGGGAGGCAACAGGGGTTTGTTCTTGTTGTTTTTGTTTGTTTGTTTTTTGGAGGGGAACCTGGGAAAGGGAAAATTTATATGTAAATAAAGAAAATATCTAAAAAAAAAAAAAAAAAGTGCACCCGTGTGTACAGAGGATGAAAGCAGAAAGCAGACTATGGTAGTCCTTCCCTGTCCGCTTGACTAGATTAGAATGACTTCAGGTTCTCTAGAAGAACAGAACTTAATAGAATGGAATATATATATTCATTTCCTCTGTGACCTCTCTCCCTATATATAAAGTGGATTTATTAAACTGGCTTACAGGCTATGGTCCAGCTAGTCCAGTAATGGCTGTTTACTAACAGAAATTCTAAAAATCAGTAGTTGGTCAGTCCATGAGGCTGGATGTCTCAGCTGGTCTTCAGTATATGCCAGATCACCAAGGAGTAGGGAGGCTCTAATGCCAGTCAAGGAGTGGACTCGCCAGGAAGAGCAAGGGCAAGCAGATGGAGCCAATACTTCCTTCTTCCGTGTCCTTCTGGAAGCTGCCAGCAGAGGGACAGATTCATAGTGTATCTTCTCACCTCAAAGGCTTTAACTAAGGAAAGATCCCTCGCAGGTACACCTGGCCATTCGGGTTTTAGTTAATTCAAGATATAGTCAAGTTGACAGCCAAGAATAGCCGTCATACCTATGAAGCAGAGCTATCTATGAGTGTATTGACGAGAGTGCTCCCAGAGAAGTCTGAGGAGTGTGGAAGCCAGCCTGACTGTGGGCAGCACCATTCTAAGGGCTGAGGTTCTGGATGGAGCAAGGGAGAAAGCAAGCTCACCACCAGCATCTGCCAGTTTGCTTCCTGACAGCAGACACAACGTGACCAGGCGTCTCCTACTCCTGCTGACACAGCTAGAGCCGGCCTCTCTGCCATGCCTCCCCACTGTGGTGTGCCACAGGCTCAAACTGTGAGGTGAACTAAACTTTTCCTTCCCTGAGTTGCTTTTGTTAGGCACTTTGTACATCAACAAGAAAAGAAACCGTGTGAAGGGGGGAGGAGGAAGAGAATACAGGTAAACTGAAGCAGGGGCCTTTCCTCGGTGTCCTCTGCCTGGGCCTGCATCCTGCGGAACTCCCACGCATGCCAGCCCAAGATGACTTTAAGGACAGTGCTCTTGCTCTCCACACCCCTGGAGGAAGCACTAGTCCACAGCAGTGTGCATATGTAGTTTTCAGATCTCCAGGAGAAAACTGCTCCATGAGGACTTCAGGTTTCTGACAACAGCGTGTTTTGTTGAGTGATGTACAAAGTCCCTTTCACATACAGTCCTAATTAAAATAGTTTAGCTCAGATGGAAAGGAAAAGTTAAGACTGTTTAGAGAATTATGAGAGCTACGGTGCCATGCTAGAGGATGCTTGCAAAGTTCGCTTACACTTTGGAGGATAGAGCAGCAATGGACTCATGCCCAGAGTCACTGAGCTACATACACCTCCAGCTATTATTTTTAGAGGTGTTAGATGATAGCTGTGTACTACTTATGGCTAGATACTTGTTATTTAGAAAGTAAGAGCAGGGGCTGGCGAGATGGCTCAGCGGGTAAGAGCACTGACTGCTCTTCCGAAGGTCCTGAGTTTGAATCCCAGCAATCACATGGTGGCTCACAACCACCTGTAATGGGATCTGATGCCCTCTTCTGGTGTGTCTAAAGACAGCTACGGTATATTACGCCGGAGCAAGTGAGGCCGGAGCAAGCGGGGCCAGCAGAGGTCCCGAGTTCAATTCCCAGCAGCCACACACATGATGGCTCACAGCCATCTGTACAGCTACAGTGTACTCATGTACTCATACACATAAAATAAGTAAAAAAATAAATCTTTAAAAAAAATAAGAGCAGTTTTTCAGATAGTGGTCATCTTGGAATAGCTCAAAGCATTTTAGAAAGTTTACAACATTGCTATTTAAGTCTATGAAGTTCCTATAAGGGCCCTGATAGTAAATATGTTAGGTTTATATTCTGTGTTTTTACAAGTATGTTGCACTTGTGTGTGACAGACTTTGACAATGTATCAGCAAATAAACATGGCTATATTCCAATAAAACTTACTGATGAAATGATGAACTTGGAATTTCATGAAAATGTTCAGGGTCAACATATTCCCAAACATTTACATGGTTAAAATAATTACTGTTTCTCAGAGGCCAATCACAAAATGGTAACAGAAGAGAATTAGTAACTTTGCTAACCTTTGGATATACTTCAGGCCTTGAGAACTAGACAGCATTAGTCACAGTATCAAAATGTATCGTCACACTTTTTTTTTTCAATTCTAACTCAGGCTGACCTCAAACTTGGTGATCCTCCTGAATTAGCCTCCAAGTGCTGGGGTGAAAGGCATCAACCACTTGCCTCTATAGTCCTTATCTAGATGACTTAAATGACTAAATAAATTATCCAGGAAAAGAAGAAAGAAAGGGGACCACTTTGGGAGACAGAGGAAGGCCAGCAAGAGTAGTGCTAAAGAATAAAAATGAAGAGTAAGAATGGGCAGTGGGAAGAACACTGTACTAATCACATGTATATGAAAATGCCACAGTAAACACACTGCTTTACATGTTAACCTAAAAGACCAAACAAAAAGAGCGGACCACTCACAAGCAATGCACCAGGCCCAACTACAACTGTGCTTGGCTAAATGAAAGACCAGACTCAATGGACAATGTAAACAGCACCTATGTAGGTGCTAGGATCGAGACTCAAGTCACTGTGCTCACACAGCTAGCTCTTTACCCAGAGGATATCTCTGTAGCCCACTTACTTCTTCTTGAAGACAAGGAACTTGTTGTTTTGCATGATGCACTCTCGGTTGTTTGTGATCTGCTGGAAGATGGTCTTGTTGGTCTTGCCCTGGAAGATGATGTTCTCCTGTACCAGGGCCTTAACACGGCCCCGCACTGCAATGCCATAGGCCCGGAAGGAGTGGATCCGGTTCTTTAGTACCTAGGAGAAGCAACCAGAGCTTGTCATATTTCAGAGACCCACAGGCTGGTGCAAGTCAGGCAAGCGAGTGACTGTTATAAGACCATAAAGTCTTAAGTACGTTGGAGAGGTCATCACAGAGCAAGAGGAGCTCTGGGTGGGGCACAGAGGACACCCTGGGGGACCCACAGGTGTCCTAGAGTTGATGGGCAGGTTTCAGGAGGTCAGCAGGTGCCGAGCCAGGGACAGTTCTTCCTGGAAGAAGGAACAGTATGTAAATGTCTCCCAGAAAGGGATGCTGTGCCAGAGTCATGGCTCTTTGCAGCCCAGCTGAGCCCACAGTGTGCAACAGTGTGCTCCTGTTCCTAAGGACTTAGAAGAGTCCAGGTCTTTATTCCTTGTCTACATGGCTGATATGTGAAGCTTGATGCTGAGAAGCTCTGGGATAGTCCACAGGGCAGTGGCTGTGTCTATCTGGTGCTAGTGAAGCCCTAGCAGCATGTACTGCTTTACCTAAGAGGTGCTCAGAGTTCATGGTCATGGCCAGGATAGGTAAGGTAATGGGAAGCACTGAGATGCACTCAGGAGGCTGGACAGGGTAGTGGGGTGATGACTGTGTCCCAAAGGTCCAAAAGGGAGCCCTCAAATAGTAGGGGGACTCAGGGAGTCTTCCTAAAACACCATGACAGTAAGCTGTATGAGCTCCCTTACAGACATGATGGGTGCTAGGGCCCTGGTGCTCTCTCTCGTCAAGTACCTACTGTATAATGGCCCAGTGCAAGCTTATTCTGCCAGGGAAAGAGCTGAGATAGCCAGGACCAAGCTGGGGACCAAGAAGGTACCCAAAGGTTCCCAGCACCGTGAACCTATGTGACACTATCTCACTCTTGGCCTCCTCCTAAGGAACTCTTATTCATCCTTTGGGGCCCAGTTTATATATTCCCCCTCCGTGAAGCATAGCCATGTCATGTAGAGTTCTGATTCTCCTTATAGCTCTAGGTGCTGATGGCTGCTTCTCAGCAGAGTGTGCAAGCCAGGCCTGAGGCCCACCGACACACACTTTATACACTTACCTTAGTGTCAGACCTGGGCAGCAACTGCAGTCCGCTGCCGCGGTTGCCGATGATGTCATTTTCCACAACGGTGGTACCATCACCCTTGGTAATGATGCCATGGCCTCTGTTGTCATAGATACCATTGCCCCGGAGCTCCACCTTGCATTGAAATTCCACCTTGACCCCACTCTGGCGATTGCAGGAGATGCTGTTGTTAGCCACCCGTGTGAGCTGGCTGCTCTGAACAACGGTGATGCCTCTGTCCCCATTGGCATGGATCACATTGGCAATGACCTGAAGTGCCTCGCTGCTCTGGACAAAGATTCCTGATGCTACAGGGTGAGGATGGGAGGGGCACAAGTCAATCCTGACAATGCCAGTCGGGAGAAACAGCCTCACCACAAGTGTGCACTTCAGGGTGGTAGGGAAGAGGTACCAAGTCCATGCTGACATGGCTAGGAACATAGCTGTAAGGCTTAGTCCTCTGGCCCAAGCTCCCACCCTAGGTCTCCCACGGCCTCATCCTATTCAGTGGCAGGAGAGCTGCAGTAAAGTAAACAGACTGAAAGAGTGCTGGGAGCAGGCAGCATGGAAGGTGGCCCAGGGCTGCTTCAACAGCAGAGCCAGCCTCTAGGTAGCGCCCATGCTATGTTCCCTAGCTTGGGTGAGCCACATTTCATGCCTTAGCCTGTGCTACCAGGCAGCAGGGCCTCATAAAGAAGTCCTCCACTGGGGTGCTGGCAGAACTCATCCCTCCGGGGATGCTGTTATTGCTCTTACTGCTCGACATCACTCCAGAGGAAAGAGCATCCCAGGGCCTATGAATCTATTCTTTTACTCCAACAGAACTTGAGAGTCATATCCCATAAAACATGTCATTGGATGGGGTTGGAGAGATAGATGGCTTAGTGGTTAGGGCTAACATGATCACATGTCAGCTGACAACCATCTGTGACTGCAGTTCCAGGGGGAGCCAATGCCCTCTTCTGACATCCATGGGCATCAGGCATGAATGTGGTACACAGATATACATGCAGGTAAGACACTCATACATATAAAATAAAATAAATCTAAAAACTATTCAGAAAGGAAAGCCAACTAAGACATTTAACAACGCCATGTCCCTGGGTCTGACCCAGGGCACACATCCAATGAGGAAAGGATAAGGGATTGTGTTTGTAGTAACTTAGAAAGTCCTCCTCGGGGTTGGTGAGATAGCTCAGTGGGTAAGAGCACTGACTGCTCTTCCAAAGGTCCCGAGTTCAAATCCCAGCAACCACATGGTGGCTCACAACCACCCATAATGAGATCTGACACCCTCTTCTGGTGTGTCTAAAGACAGCTACAGTGTACTTATGTATAATAATAAATAAATCTTTAAAAAAACAGAAAGAAAGAAAGAAAGAAAGAAAGAAAGAAAGAAAGAAAGAAAGAAAGAAAGAAAGAAAGAAAGTCAGTCCTCCTTGGTGTACGATATACAGGGAGGAGGTAAATTTCAGACAAAAGAAACATTAGTGAAGTCAATGGGGCAGAGGTAAGATGAAATGGGAAACATTCTGGATTTAGTTATTCAGTAAGTGGGCAAAGCATCCAGTGAGGCTGGAAGGACAGACTAGGACAGAAAGCTGGGATGGTGGGAGCCATGAATGGTGCCAGCGAGGGCGGGCACACTCACCTCCATTGTGATTAATACTGTTAGACTCCACAAGCGCTACAGTGATGGGCCGGCGCAGTGGGTCATCCTCCTTCTCCAGCTCTGCCTCCCAGAGGATGGCATCCCCATCCTCACTGAAGTTCTCCTGGGCCCCATGGCCTCCAGGGAACTCGCCATCTTTCTGGCTGAACACTGCCACTCCATACAGGCCATTGTAGCTCACATGGTTGCTGGTGACATGGGGCAGGC
Source organism: Montemys delectorum (assembly GCA_019843815.1). Taxonomy (NCBI): domain Eukaryota; kingdom Metazoa; phylum Chordata; class Mammalia; order Rodentia; family Muridae; genus Montemys; species Montemys delectorum. The sequence continues at coordinate 12,544 of JADRCD010177493.1, forward strand.
TAGAGGACATCATCCACACGCCACATCCTTTGTTAGCTGGGACAGTGAAAAAGAGCCTGTCACTGACACCCATGAATAGACGAAGCAGTACCCAGTGTTACCCCCAAATGTAAAAACTATTGAGACAAGTCACCTCGAAGCTCTGGCTATGGGTTTCTCCTTCACACACAATGACCAATTCACCTCATAAGCTAGATCTTTCTCAGGGTGTGAAGTGCTCTGAGGCCTGCAGAGCCCCACCGGGCAGTGCCTCTGTGCGAGGGAACAGGCTCAGTGCGATCCCCAGCCGGACCGCACCCTGGTTGTGACCCTGAGTGAGTGCTTCAGTACCCTCAGCATCCTCAGCATGAAGGCGGGGGAGGTAACTACTTCACAAGGCAGTCTTGAAGGTTAGGTGTGACAATGCGCAAGGGTGGGCTTGAGTAACGCAAGTTCCAGATATCATTAGCTACAGTCCAGAAAGGGAGGGGCTCTGTTTAAAGTCATATGGCAAGCACAGTACTTTCTGTAATTATCATGTTTTTCTGTTAAGTTTTCCACTGTTTGTATGGAAAAAGAAGGGATGGAAGGAGTTAAGATGGCCATGAGGTGGGGCCACCTGCAGCAGACAGCACCCTGCCTTTTACTATCTTCCATGGAGCTAGAGCACTGCTTGCTGACCGCTGGGCTCAAAGTGGGTCAGGAGGTAAAGAGGAGCCCCTTTAAGCTAAGAGGCCTGAGACCATGTCTGTTCTACAAACGAGATCCCTGAGGCCTAGAGGAGATGAGCACCTTGTCAGAACCCACTAGTCAGATCTGAAACCTGGGCTTTCTGCCTCCTAGGTGGGCTGGGCCGCAGATCACTACCCCAGAAACATACTCCTCACCATAGATGGTATTTCCCTCTATCAGTCCTTTGCCTTCATCACCCACGACCACGCCGTCTGAGTAGCCAAAGCAGATGAGGTTGCTCCTGAGGATCGGGACGCCGCCACGGCGGATGTCTACACCTCCCCATTGATTCTCACGGATGACATTTTCTATGGGGAGATATGGAGAGGTCAGCACCCAAGAGCCACCTCCAGTGCAGGCCACGATGACTAGAACAGCCAAGAGAAAGCACTCCCAACCCTCGTTCAGACCAGGACACCCACACCCATGTTGCCAGCACCCAGCACCCTGAAGCTCAACCACTGGCTTTTTCAGGGGACTCATTTGTTTTCCCAAGGACAAAGTCTGTGTCTGTCTGGTACACTCCAGTGTCTCCACACCCCTGTATCCAACAGCCTTGAGACTAACGAGGAAGAACTCCCTCCCATATGCTTGCCCTCAGCCTCAGCCTTGCATCCTGACCTCACTGCCCTGCCCCATGGCCAGGAGCTACCCTAGGACCTGGTGTAAGAGTCTCACATGAGAAGGGTAGTCCTAGGTACTTCTGCCTCAGCCTTGTGAGTGGCAGGGCAGACTTGGTTCCAGGGGCTGCAGAACTTACAAGGCTCTGTGTGATGGGCCCGTCCTGCCTCTGCAACCCTAGCTCATACACTCCCCACTTGCCTGCTCAGGTCTGTTCTCACAGGTCTCCCTGCATAGAGCTGACTCATGGGCTCCTTCCACCTCTCAGGGTTTGGATTACGTGTCATCCCTGAGGAGAAGTCTATCAGGATCATAGGATCTCAAGAGCTCACCTTATGCAAATGGCTGTATTCCTCTCAGCTCTGCAGCTTTTGTTTGTCTACACATGCTTTTATTTATTTACATGTTTTCTCTCCTTCACTGTCAGTTCCTGAAAGCAGAGTTGGTGTCTGTTTCCTTTATCGCTAAGTGATCAGTTCCTGAGACAAGGGCTGTACACAGTTGGTGCTCAATAAGCATTTTGTTTTTTCTTCTTCTTCTCAACATTAGGATCTAACCCAGGGACACACACACGTTAAGCAAGTAAGTGGTCTATGGCTGAGCTATGAATAGTACGTGACAGTTATAGGCACTCAAGATCCCAGGATCCAGTGATGTGCTAGCAGATGTGAACCTTGCCTGAGGAGGTACCAGAGGAGACAGACAAAAGAAACTCCATACAAGGTTCAGGAGAGGATTTGTCCTGTGCACTGTGGGCATTATCTGTGTTCAGGGGGAGTTAGGGCAGGCTTCCCTCAGGAAGTGGCGCAAGGATAAAAGATACATAAGAATTGGGCAGACAGATTCACAGAGCCGGCAGAAACCCACACAAAAGTATGGAGATACGGGTGCTGGAGAGATGGCTCAGTGGTTAAGAGCACTGACTGCTCTTCCAAAGGTCCTGAGTTCAAATCCCAGCAACCACATGGTGGCTCACAACCATCTGTATAGCTACAGTGTACTCATATACATAAAATAAATAAATAAATAAATAAATAAAATAAATAAAATAAAAAAAAGTATGGAGACACTTATTTAACTGGTGCAGTTGGAAGTGTGATCTGGCCAGTGGAGGCTGGCAGAGATAGTTCCCCTCCACCATGCTATACTGGGGCCCTCCTATGAAAAGGATGGCCTACCCATAGAACCAGCACCCTGAATGCCCACTTGCTAATCACAGAAGCAAGTCTAGTGTGAATAAGGAGTGGCATAAGGGTCTGATGCTAGGGGATGGTGGCCTGGCTGCCACCTGCCTTAGCTGGCTATGGCTCCAGCAGTCCCTATCATATACCTGTGATGAGGCCTTTGCCATTCTCGTTCACTGCTATGCCAGCTGCGCGCCCCTTGAAGATGTGGTTTCCGCTAAGACAGAAGAGGAGACAGGGAAAGACATGAGACCGAGGCACCTATGTCATGGTTCAGATGTCTTCCTTTAAAACATTTAAAAATGGTGTGTGGGTGGGGGGGTATGCACGCACGTGCAAGTACACTTATGCTGCAGCATACATGTGGAGGTCAGAGCACAACTTTTGGGGGCTAGTTCTGCCCTTCCACTATGGTTCCAGGGATCAAGCTCAGGTTGTCAGGCTTACAAAGTAAGTGCCTTTACCTGGGACCCATTATGCTGGCTCCCACTGCCTTTCTTAGTAAGCGTGTTCCCAGTGGCCCAAGTTCACAGAGAACAGCCACCTTCTGAAACCCCCAAATCTAGGCACTTGGAAACCCATGCTGTCCTGGGACTCACAACTCTGGGGCATAAGCAGAATGCTATCCAACTCTCTGTGGCTTTTCTGAACTGTGTCAGTCAACACACAGACATTTACACAAATGTCACCAAGGCACGTGTGTCATGGGGCAAGTCTTGGCAGCATAAAGAATTCCTAGGATGCTATAGCAAGCTTTTTTAGAATATTCAGAGCTCTGCCGCTCTCTCAGTTGGGGATCTCAGATTCTTTCTGTGTCACTCTCCTGTCCTCACCTCCTAAACCAAAGAAACACAGAGGAATCAAAGCACTGCCAATCCTCTCAGGATGGCTATATTTTACAAAAACAACACAGACTTGTGAGTCTCCATTCAAAGCTCTCTAATGGCTTCCTAGAACACACAGGGTGCACTATGACTCCATGTTATGCTTATGTAAGCATCCTTAGCCATGGGATGTTATCTGCTGAAAAGTAGTAGACGAGATAAAACATGGAGAACAGTGATATGGAATGACCTGGAACTTCCCCAAGTGTAGGTAAGCACTACACAACATTTACAAAACCTCCTAAGAAAAGTGCAGGGCAAAGCTCCTCAGAGCGCATCTGCTGCACACTGATGCCAGCTGATCTCCTAAAGCTCAGATGTAACTGAGGCTTCTGCCCCAAATCTTAGAGGCCATGCTCCTTGGCTTGGCTGACACAGGCCTGTCTCCATCAGCCCAAGGTTTTCTGTCATTTCTTTCCACTCTTACAATGTATGGCAAAAACAGCAGGCATGCCTGTGGGTATAGACAGTCATGCGACAGTGCCCATGGGGGAATGATTTCCTGAGACAGCCTCAATTTTAAAGCACCAGGACCCTGGCTCTTTGCTGGCCTGGCACCTCTCCTATTGCTGTTCTTGTTGCTAGGAATGGCTGCTACTCTCCTGACTTCTACATCCTACCCACATTTAAAGGCTCAGCTATTTCCTCTTCCTCCCCCCTCTTCTTTGGTGTGGTAGACTGACCCTTCTAGGGCCTGGTGCATGCTGGGCAAGTCTTCTTCCATGAGCTCCCCCGGCCTTCAAAGTCAACTCGAATGGCACTTCCAGTGAAAGGCCTTCCCTATATGCTCTTCATCAGAATGGCTCTTTCCTCTTGACAGCACGGTTGGTGCCTATCACAGTCTGCTCCGTACAGCTGCAGATCTGCCCAATACTGCCCCTCCCTTCCCACCAAAGACCAAAGACCATAGCATGCATTCACACAGAGGCTGGCATTGCTTATTTTATACATTCATTCATTGTGTGTCTAGACACACGCACAACACACTTTTAAAGGTCAGAGGGCAATCTACAACAGTTGGTTCTCTCCTCCTACCCTGTGAGTTCTGGGAACAAATTCAGTTTGTCGGGCTTGGTAGCAAGTGCCTTCACTAGAGTAAGCTCCCAAGGAGCAGCAGGCACTTGTTTGCCTTTGTTGTCTCTGTTAGAAGTGCACAGTAGTGTCTGCCAAATGGGATGCCTGCCTGACACAGCTAACTGGAAAAGGCGGCAGGAGCCCCGGGCAGCTGTGTTCCGGGGCTGGGATTACAGGTGAAGACTCTTTAGTTTGCTGGGAGCAACACAGCTGTAGCAAGCAAAGGCTTTCAAATGGAAGAAAGAGACACAGAGAAGGGGAGTAAGGCACCGTGGAAGTGCCAGGTAGTCTGGGCAGGGCAGTGCCTACCTCACAATTGGATTTCCGTGGTACAGGATATAAATGCCAGCCTCCTTATTGGAAAAGATTTGGTTGTTCCTGATGATGCCTTTCCCATTGCCAAGGACAACTATGCCAGATCGAAGACCGTGGTGGATCTGGTTACACTGCAAGTAAAAGGGAGAGGTGGGACACAGGTCCTCACAGCTGTACCAAGATGGACACAGCCACGTTGTACACCACCAGACATTCCCTAGCACACAGCAGAGGGACTACGCTATGCAGCTGCCTTCCTTGCATAGGTGTGTACGTGCAAACAGTAGACAGGATATGAGGATAAATGAGTCCTTCCTGCAGCCTTGGGACATGGCTATGGGGCCTTTGATGTTGAGGGGTTTTGTGCCTTTTTTTCCCAAAGCAGGAAGCTATGGAAAGTATCAGTCTCTCTAGAGCCCCCACCTCCCAGTATAAAATTATCTAACCAGGCCACACCAACCTGGTCCTATGCGCCCACCCCTCAGGGAAGGGCATCAATTCAGTACAAGATAATGTGGGCCAATGGCAGGCCCATGGAAGCTGCCCCCTCAGAAGTGTAAGAACCATCTGGCTTCTGGTCCTCTTTCAAGGGAAGCCTGTGAAAGGCTGCAGGTACTAGGGGGCTACCTGCCTCACTAGGAAAGACCAAAGGTGGTTTACCAGAGCAGGATGCTTAGGAGACTCACTTCTGTCACCTCTGTGCAAATGGAGAACAGGCACAAGCCTGTACAGAGTGTCTATGACAGAGCCGATCTGAAACCTAGTGTTTCTGTTTCCTACGGTAGTTAGAGACTTAATAGTTTGAGATCACAAAAATTTTGGTAAAATTTTCTCACTCTAATTGTTTATGTGTGTGTGCATGTGTGTGTGCATGTGTGTGTGTGTGTGTGTGTGCATGTGAGTGTAGAGGCAAGAGGACAACTGCAGGTGTCACTTGTCGGGAGTGTTCAGGTGCTCCTATCCTTGTTTTATGAGACAGGGTCTCTCACTGGACTTTATAAGTAGGAGAGGCCGGCTGGCCAGTGAGCCCCAGGGATCTGCCTGATTCTGCCTCCCCAGTGCTGAGATTACAAGCTCTTCCGAACAATTCCATGTTGCCCAGTTTAGGCAGAGCAGTAATCACAGCACTAAGGCAGAAGGATCCCAAATTCAAGGATAACTTGAGCTATATAACAAACCCCTATTTAAAACAAACAAATAAAAAACCAAAAAAAAAAAAAAAAAAAAAAAAAAGCTGGGGCTGGCTGGCAAGATGGCTCAGCAGGTAAGAGCACTGACTACTCTTCCAAAGGTCCTGAGTTCAAATCCCAGCAACCACATGTTAGCTCACAACCATCCGTGATGAGATCTGATGCCCTCTTCTGGTATGTCTGAAGACAGCTACAGTGTATTACACTGGAGTGAGCGGGGCCAGAGGGAGGAGGCCAGAGAGAGTAAGCGGGGCCGGAGCAAGCAGAGGTCCTGAGTTCAATTCCCAGCAGCCACATGATGTCTCATGGCCATCTGTACAGCTACAGTGTATTTATACACATAAAATAAATAAATAAATCTTTTTAAAACAAAAACCAAAACCAAAAAACAACAACAGAGCTCAAATCCAAACCAACCAAAGAAACCAACAAAACAATGATGTCGCAGAGACTTAATACCTATCTTGTTATTAGCCGTTAATTGAGGCAAGGAAATTCCTATGTTAATTAAGACACCTTCAAAGTACTATACCCTTCCACTCCAATTGCAACTATGACAAACCGAAGCATGCCCGGGTGCTCCTGTCCATCATCTGATCTCCTGAACATGTGGTCCATGACCTTGAACTAAGCGTGGCCAAGTGTGCTCACCATCTTTTTTCTTAAATTATAACCTTAAACCAAAATGAGCATGCCAAGAGCATGCCCATCCCTAAAGTGCTTTCTCCATGAACATGTATGTACACAGTTCCCTGAATAAATCCCTAAGCTCACTCCAGGCCTGCCACACTGAGTCCTTCTCTACCCCTGTGCCCTGGCTGCACTTGTTTTGACTTTGTACACTGAGAGGTAACCAGCACAGCAGGTTACAGTGCTACAAGTTCCCCTAAGTCTTCCTCTCTTTTGAGATCTCTGAAAGGGCTGGCTAGCTCATGAGATGCACAAGACACCCCTGAAAAAGGCTGAAAAGCTTAGAGACATGGTATCCGTGACACATTTCACTACGCCAAGACTGAAATGGGCCCATCCTTTCTCCGCTTTGCCTGCAGAAGTGGCCTACCCACTGCCAGCACTCTTCACATCTCTCTGGCAACAGTGTCAGGAACTTCCTAGCAAGGCAGTGTAATCACCCACCAGCTGCGCAACAGAGGCCCAGCGAGGGGAGGGATGGGCAGGAGTGGCTGAGGGTGTCTTTTTAAACAGAGTTAAGAACTCTCTTCTCTAGATGTTCACAGCCAGTTTGGATACAATGAGCTAAGAACATCAACCCTGAGCCACACTGCCTGAACTTCAACCCTAGCCCTTGCTGGTAGCCAGCAATCCTTTACCCCTTTGCGCCTTCACTTGGAAAATCATTATGCTTCCCAGGATATCTAAGTATAATCTACAGAGAGCTTTGGAAGCACTGGTACATAAATGCTCATTACACTTAAGGATGGCCACTTTTCTAAACTCACAATTCCCCAGTTTCTGGAAATATCAGGAAAAGCCAAATAGAAGGAGTCAGTATCTCCTCTACCAGTCACATGTGCAAGGGCTTTGGGTATGTAGTACACATGTGTTTGTGTGTGTGCACATATATAAATATGTGTATGTGCATGAAAGCCGAGGCAGATGTTGAGTGTCTTCCTCAATTACTCTGTCCCTTATCTCTTGAGGCCTGGCCTCTTATGTAACCTGGAACTCACCAACTGTGCTAGACCTGCTGTCCAATAAACCCAGGGATCTTCCTGTCTCTACCTCCTGCACTAGGATTACAGGTGTGTGCCACCATGCGCGCCCGCCATATGCATACAGGTGTATCCAATTCCTTGAAACTAAAGTTACACACGTTGTAAGTTGCCCAGTGAGCGGCTAGGAACTGAACCCCCATCTTCCGGAAGAGTGGTAAGTGCCCTTAACTCCTGAGCCATCTCTCCAGTGCCCCATGCCTATTTTTTTCATGTTGGGAGCCTGAACTTAGAGGACTTCATGTCTGCATGGCAAGCATATGTTAGCAACTGATCCATTCCTCCCAGCCACATATTCAAGCACTGTATGTCATTTTCATGCTGATAAAACATAAACTGCAAGCCAGGTTTGTAATTCCCAGGGCTGGGGAGGTAGAGACAAGAGGACTAAGACTTCAAGGCCAGTTTCAGGTATGTAGAAAGTTTGAGGCCAGCTTGAATTGCAAGAAGACTGTATCTTCCAACAAGAATAAAAGAAAACCAAACTCCAGATGCTCTCACGTCTACAAAACCACCTGTATTCCCGTCCTTTTCTCAAGGCAATCGACTGACGAGAGTTTTGTTTTTAGATTCACCTGTCGTATAGGGAAGACAACAGCTCTTTACTAGAATCATGTTCAAAGCCAAATATATATGCATTCTGAGGAGGCCTGGGAAAGCTCCTTGTTCAGGTCCCACTTTTTCCTGTTGGTGTGAAATTTTCATGATATGACTTGTTCATTATTACTAATCACCTAGGAGGAGAATCTTGAGGATACACTAAAAATGGCAAGAACTGGGTTGGAGAGATGGCTCAGCAGTTAAGAGCACTGACTGTTCTACCAGAGGTCCTGAGTTCAATTCTCAGCAACCACATGGTGGCTCACAACCATCTCTAATGGGATCCGATGCCCTCTTCTGGTGTGTCTGAAGACAGCAACAGTGTACTCACATACATAAAATAAAAATGGCAAGAACTAACTTGAAGTACTTAAACATTCCCAGCTAAGGTTTCTAAATAGGAAGAGCTAAGCTGAACAGCAAAAAGGACAGAGAAAAGTACCAGGATGAGTGGATTAGATTTCTTCCGAATGTCCACACCAGCCTCTGCATTGTGGTAAATGTTGTTGCCAGCTATCAAGCCTCCACCCTCCAATCGAAGAAAGATGCCTGACGCCCGGCAGCGGTAGATGTCATTCCTGAGCATGACAATCTAAACACAAGAGAGGGAGAAAAAACATTTTTTTTTTTTTTTTTT
>JADRCD010177494.1:8177-47896 GCA_019843815.1 Montemys delectorum
GAGTTCTGTAGGCTTCTTGTATGTTCATGGGCATCTCTTTCTTTAGGTTAAGGAAGTTTTCTTCTATAATTTTGTTGAAGATATTTACTGGCCCTTTAAGTTGGAAATCTTCACTCTCTTCTCTACCTGTTATCCTTAGGTTTGGTCTTCTCATTGTGTCCTGAATTTCCTGAATGTTTTGGGTTAGGATCTTTTTGCATTTTGAATTTTCTTTGACTGTTGTGTAAATGTTTTCTATGGTATCTTCTGCCTCTGAGATTCTCTCTTCTATCTCTCATATTCTGTTGGTGATGCTTGTATCTATGTTTCCTGACTTCTCTCCTAAGATTTCTAACTCCAGAGTTTTCTCTGTTTGTGATTTCCTATTTGTTTCTACTTTCATTTTTAGGTGCTGGATGGTTTTGCTCAATTCCTTCACCTGTTTGTGTTTTCCTGTAATTCCTTAAGGGATTTTTGTGTTTCCTCTTTAAGTGCTTCTGCTTGTTTACTCGTGATCTCCTATAATTCTTTATGGAATTTTTTTGTTTCCTCTTTAAGGGCTTGTCCCTCTTTACCTGTGTTCTCCTGTATTTCTTTAAGGGAGTTATTCATGTCCTTCTTAAGTTCCTCTATCAGCATTGTGAGATATGATTTTAGATTCAAATCTTGCTTTTCCAGTGTTTTGGGATATCTAGGACTTGCTGTGGTGGGAGTACGAGGTTCTGATAAAGCCAAGTAGTCTTGGTTCCTGTTGGTAGGATTCTTGCGTTTGCCTTTTGCCATCTGTTGATCTCTGGTGTTAGATGTTCTTGCTGTCTCTGACTAGAACTTGTTCCTCCTGTGGTCTGTAAGCCTGTGTCAGTACTTCTGGGAGATCAGCACTCCTCTGGTAAATCCTGGGCACAAATTGGTGAGTCCCTGGGTTAAAGCACTTCCTGGAGGCAGGCTCTCCACTTGCAGGGAAGGGGCAGAGAGGCTTGCTCTTTAAGGGCTTGTTACTAGGAAGCTGAGAGGATCCTGTCCCTGCTGTCCTGCGACTCCCCTGTGACTCCTGAGGCCTGTGCCTCCTGACTGGTCCTGCCTTAGAAAGTCACTGGAGAGAAAATGGTGGATCTCACCAGATTCCCTGGGTTAAAGCACTTCCTGGAGGCAGGCTCTCCACTCCCAGGGAAGGGGCAGAGAGGATTGCAGATCCACTGCTGTCATTGGGAGGCTGAGAAGATCCTGTCCCTGCCCTGCAACTCCCCTGCAACTCCTGAGGCCTGTGCCTCCTGGCTGGTCCTGCCTTAGAAAGCCACTGGAGAGAAAATGCAGCTTCTACTCTTTTAATGATAAATGAATTAAGCCCAAGTTTGTAGGAAGAAAGCTTTGTTCCTTTAATAAGATTAAGCTTTTTGTTTTTATTTTTTCTTTTCTTTTTTTTTTTTTTTTTTTTTTTTTTTGGAGGGGAACCTGGAAAAGGAGATATTGTATGGCATGTAAATAAAGAAAACATCTAATTAAAAAAAAAGACTAAGCTTGCCTTGTTATTAAGAAAATACCTGTTCTGTCCCATGCTAAAGAGAAGTCTGCCTGTTCCTTCTGCTCTCTCTGCACCTTTTTCTTTTCCCTCTTTCCCTCTGTAATCTGCACATTGCTCTCCTATTTTTTTATGTTACCTGTAGTTTCTAAATTATTCCACTTTGCATTCTCCTTCTAATCTTGTCTCTCCTCATGCTCTGTTGTCACAATAATGCCCTTACTCTCAATGCCTTTCCTCCTAATGCCATTCTTTATTTCTAAGTTCTTCTTGTGTTCAGTTCTATCTCAAAAGTTTTTCTCAACTCAGTTCTGTTTCTTCTTTTTGTCCTCATCACTTTTACATCTTTCAGAATATATGATCACATAGTAAAAAGTTCATCACAAGTTTACACATAAATTCAAGTTATAAATTGAAGTAGAAATTTAGAACAGAGAATACTTAAATGCATATCAGTAGGAGTAATTATCTGGCTAAACATTCATCATCTGTCACATGGCTCCACAGTTATTAGTTATTAGTTATTAGTGAAGTTTTGTATAGAAAAACCCAGTAAACATTTTTATATTCTGTCCTAGCACATATAATAAATCATAGTTCCCTTTTTATGACCTTTGGTTAATTTTTACAATGTTTTGAATTGTGCTCTGAGTAGTAGAAGCAATTAACTGGTGACACTGGAGACTGGCAGAATTCTCAGTGCAGTTTTGACTATCAGAAAGGACCTAATAGCAATCCCACTATAGAAAAGCTTAATAAATACTGATGTAATTTTAGAAATTCTTATAGGATCATCATTAAGAATTAAGAAGCTATCTATTTGTCTATACAACATCACTACAAGACATTGAATCTTTGTAGAACAACAGAGATCTTCTCAAAAGGGTGGGCTAATACCTAGTGATTGTTATATATGTTTAATAATAACAGGAAAAGCATATTAATAGCAGGTATCTTTCCTAAAATGATTTTCCCCATGGGCCTTGCCTATAGCAGTAAATCTGTCATGGATTATTTTCATTCAAGCCAGACCATTTCAGGAAGATCACCTGCTAGTGATTAGCTTGTCCTATGTAGACTCCTGACAACTAGGTTAAGTAACAGCTCTATTTTTAGCCTTTTGAGAAACCTCTACAATGATTTCCATCATTGCTATACCAGTTTGCATTTCCATCACTGAAGGATAAAGGTTTTCCATTTGTTTCATTCTCACCAGACTTTCTTGTCATTCATTTTTGATGCCAGCTTCAATGATTTCTTGCTCTTGCCTCCTCCCTCTCTCTTCTGTCCTGAGTATGCTGGTATGTGCATGTGTGTGTTCTGTGTTCTGTTTGGTGTGTGTGTGTGTGTGTGTGTGCACTTTACTGGTGCTGTCCTTGAAACCATTCAGCACTGGCTCACACTGATCCCAGAGTCTTTTGAAAAACAAATAAAGCAAGCCAATGAGTGAAAAGGCCCATAGAATGACCCAAAAATATTTATAAGCTACAATATAATAGAAAGTGTACTGGTAGTTTTTGTATGTTAGCTTGACAGAGAGAAAGGAGCCTAAGTTGAAGAAATGCCTCCATGAGATCCAGCTATAAGGCACTTTATTTGTGATCAGATCTGGGTGGATGGTGCCATCCCTGGGCTGGTTGTCCTGGGTTTCTATAAGAAAGCAGGCTTAGTAAGCCATGGGAAGCAGGCCAGTAAGCAACACCCTCCATGGCCTCTGCATTCCAGGTTCCAGATCTGCTTGAGTCTTCTTCCTGTGATGGACTATGATATGGGAAAATAATCCAAATAAACCTTTTTCTCCCTGTGGTGGTTTGAATAACTTTTGCCCTCATAGATTCATGTATTTTAATACTTGGCCTATAGGGGATGGCACTATTAGGAAGTATACCATTATTGAAGTAAGTGTGGTCCTGTAGGAAATGTGTCACTGTGGAGGCCAGCTTTGAGGTCTTATATATAAGCTCAATCTGTAGTTCCAGTGTGGAACTAGTTTCCTCCTGGCTACCTTTGGATGAAGATGTTAGAACTTGTCCACTCCTTCTTCAGTATGTGCATGGCACCGTGCTTCATGCCATGGTAATAATAACTTAAACCTCTGAAACTGTAAGCCAGCCCCAACTAAATGTTTTCTTTTATAAGAATTGTCATGGTCATGGTACCTCTTCACAGCAATAAAATTCTAAGACAGAAGTTGGTACCAGAGATGAGGTATTGCTGTGATAGGCCAGACCATGCTTTGTGCTTATGAATGTGGATTTGGAGACTTTGGGAAGCAGTGGTGCCACGGACAGGGTTCATTGTGGGGATTTCTTGTTCCACGGGAAAAGAGTTCTAGTCAGGTGGGCAAAAAATTTGGCGAGGGACAAACAGAGTCAACACAAGGAAATGCTGAGTCTGAGTGTATTTCTTAAAAATGGCATGAGATTTTTACAGTCATTATAAAAGAGAAATGAGAAATCTGGCAGCTCAGTAGTCGAGGTACATCTGAGGCCATCTAAAACACACTGGATCTAAAACACCAGCCATCTCCTCTGGACTGGTGCAGCATCCCCAGGCTCTGAGCATGCTCCGGCCCAAGCAGCCCTGGCTAAAGTCCCAGGGGGCTGTGGGTGCACCAGCCAGGAGGGTAGAGGCTTGAATCTCGAATCTAGAATGCTGACTGCTGCATACTGTCTCTCACACACACACTCAGCTCAAGGTCCTGCCCATCCTTAGTAAAATGCACACTATGCTAATATTCTGGGCTAGTAGAAACACGTCTTTTTCTTTCTAATTCCTAGGAGTGGTTCAGCTGCAGTACAGGACTGAGATTGAGGATTGACCTTGCCCTGAGATAAGTCTTCCATTCTGTAAACTTCAATGCCCTACTCACAATGCCGAAGGCAATTAGTCTGGATGGGTAACATTCTTTACGAAATTCCAAGCCGGGGCTTGGCTAAGATGTTGGAACATTGGTAAAGGTCAGGGAGCACTGTCCAATTTTGTCTAGCTATTAATAAATCATATCTTGGTGGGCACCTAGCACTCGAGTTCACAAGGACATATCTGGGCTACCTGTGAGTTAAGGGATGCCACAAATGACTGAATACCCAGGAGGCACAAACTCCCTTTGAAGTCATAACGCCTCTTGTCCATGATCAGGCTTTTAACCCTGATACTGCAGAAGTTACTGGAGTAGACGGGTAGGCATGGCACAGTGGAGTGTTTAAAGGAGGTCTTAATGGCTATACTTGTAGAAGCATGAAATACAGTGGTAGTAAGGGTAATTTGAACTGTGGTAGCTTGGCTCAAGAGGTTTCAGAAGAGAACAATATTAGTATGTAGTCTAGAGACTGTTCTTATGATATTTTGGTGAAGAATGTAGCTGCTTTTGCCCTCGTCTGAAGAGTCTGTCTGAAGCTAAAGTGAGGAAGTTTAGATTAATTGGATTAACAAAAGAAATCTTTAAAAGGCCCAGCATAGACTTTGTCTTGTGGTTCACTCTTATGAAGAGCCTCTTGATCGGACATATCAAACTGAGAAAGAAAGACTATAAAATATATGGTTCAATGATTAAAGGGGCACCAGGAAATGGAATGGAGCTAAATCCTGTACTGAGGGGTATTAATGGGAATTAAGGAAGTGGTGACCTCAGGGCAAGATCCCACCAAGCTAAGCTTATGCATTTGAAGTTGAACAAGAGAGAATTAGGCATTACTATTACCTGTTTATAATTTTAATTTGGACATAAGCAGATATGATTGTGTGTAAGTTAAAAAGGAGTGGATTATGAGGTCTAGTCTCAGTTGTTGACTATATCTGGGATGAACTACAATTCAGAAATGGAGGGCACATCTTTTGTCCAGATCTTGAGGCTGGTAGATAGAGACTTTGAATCCAAATCTTGACATGGGGTGACATATGCTATTGATCCAGATCTTGAGGCATAATGGCCATGCTTGTAAAGAAATTGTAAAAAGGAATTGAAGGAAGGTTTAGATCCATGGGTGGTGATACATGCCTTTAGTCCCAGGAGATAGATGCAAGCAAATTTCTGAGTTCAAGGCCAGCCTGGTACAGAGCAAGTTATATGTAAAGAAAAGCTTAGGTCCAAGTGTGTTAGTACACACCTTTAATCCCAGCAGTCAGGAGACAGGCATATAGATCTTTGAATTCAAAGTCACCCTACAGGGCAAGTTCTAGGACAGCCAAGCTTAGGCAGTAAAGGGAGATGTAATAGAACATGGTAGCCATGTTCCAGAATTTAGCATCTTTGGCCACATGGCTCTGGTTTTAGAGTCAAAAATGAAAGAAATTACTAAGACAATTGATGCTGGTTAGCTAGATCTAAGAAACTAAGATGTGACTAGTGTCTCCGAGGTGAAATCCTATGGAAAGTATTTTCTGAGAGCACAAAGAAGCTCTATACCAGAGACAGATAAATCATGTTAGCAGCCAGACTTGGTAATGTGTAAGAATAACACAAGTGGTACTTATTTTAAAGATATAACAGTGTCATGGAGAGTAGCTAAGACCCAGCACTGTTAGAGGAATGGCCACTGGTGAAGCTACAGCCTCAGTGGCAGTTGAAGACCCAGGAATGAAAGAGTCATGCAAAGCAGTTGAGGCTTGGTGCCATAAAGAGAGCCTAAGAGAGACTACTAGTGAAAATGCAACCTGGTTTCAGGAGAAGACCCAATTCACTAGAGATTCCTGTACCATGGAATGACTACCAGCAGCAACAGCAGCAGTGGAGTGGAGTCAACCAGAGCCTAGAGTACTATAGAGGGCAGAGCTGGAGAAGTGACCTAAGCCATTTGGAGGAGTCCAGAAGATTATGTGTGGATCTCAGACATTGGATCAAGAAGCTGTGAACTTGAAGTTGCCTTGGAGAACCCAAAATGTTAAAGATGCTAGAGCCATCTGGGTTACCTACCTAAGAAAGCTGCTAATAGGGATTGGAACTAGCCCAGGAGAAAGAACTGTGCTGTAGTCAACAAAGCTTAAAGGAGTTGGAATTGCCTCGGGCTAGCCAATTGCTATCACGAAAAGTGTTTGTGGCATGGAATTTGTCCAGCTGCTTTGGTCTTGCTTTAGTCCAGTATTACCTTATTATTATATTGAAAGTATGTGATCTGCTTTTTTATTTTGATTTTATAGGGGATTATAGTTCAGTGGTTGTAATGAATCTCAGAAGAAACTTTTAACATTGGACTTTAAAAATTTTTTGAGACTGTGATAGACTGTAGGGACTTTGGAGGTTAAACTAAATGTATTTTACATTGTGCTATGGCTACAAACCTATGAGGGCCAGAGAGTGGAATGTGGTGGTTTGCATAGATTTGCCCACATAGTTTCATATGTTTCAATGCTTGGCCCACAGGGAGTACCATTATTAGGAAGTGGGGAATTGTTGGAGTAGGTGTGGCCTTGTAGGAGGAAGTATGTCAATGTAGAAGCCTGCTTTGTGGTCTCGTATATAAATAAGTTCAGGCTATTCCCAGTGTTGAACTACAGTCTTCTCCTGGCTGCCTTTGGATAAAGATGTGGAGCTGTCAGTTCCTTCTCCAGCACCATGTCTACCTTCATGCAACCATGTTTCATGCCACAATGATAATGGACTAAACTTCTGAAACTGTAAGCCAGCCCCAATTAAATGTTTTCTTTTATAAGAGTTGTTATGGTCATGGTGTCCCTATACAGCAATAAAACCCTAAGACTCTCCCCCAACTTGCTTTTTGGTCATGGTATTTTATTGCAGTAATAGAAACCCTAAGATAAATTGGTACCCAGCATTGCGAGGTATTGATGTGACCATCCTGACCATGTTTTTGGAAGGATTGTGGAAGAACTCTGGAACTTTGGGCTAGAACCCCATTAAATGTGTAGAGCTCAGTGGGATGTTCTGTAGGAGTTTGGAAGATAAGAATGTTGGAAACCCCAGCATTTGGGAGGCAGAGGCAGGAGGATTTCTGAGTTTGAGGCCAGCCTAGTCTACAGAATGAGTTCCAGGAAAGCCAGGGCTATACAGAGAAACCTTGTCTCAAAAAAAGAAAAAAGAAAAAAAGAATGTTGGGACAAGTGCAGATGATGAAGGCCTGACTTGTTAAATTTTGGAGGGAAGTTTAAAGACTCTAATAGGTCTGTTTGCTATTTTGATTTAAGATTCTGTGTTTCCGCTAGAGCTGAATAAACAGCAGTGACTAACAAAATACCAAAACTACTAAAGTGAATCCTTTGTGTTACAGGGACAATTGATGTTGGTTAGCTGGAGCTAAGAAGTTAGTAGAGATTAAGAAGAGACCAGCATTACTAAGATGAAATCTTCTGGGGAGTGTTTTCTGAGAGCACAGAGAAGCTGTGTTCCAGAGACAACCAAGTTTGTACCTAGTGTTGGCCTCTGGACTTGGTAATGTGTAAGAGTCACTCAGGTGCTACTGGTTTTGAAGCATGAAGGGGTCATGGGGAATAGCTAAGACTTGGCACTGTGAGAGGATAGGAGAGTTCATTTCTGAAGGTGCAGCTTCAGTGGCAGTTGAAGGCCCAGGAATAAAGAAGTCATAAGTTGAGGTTTGGCACCAGAAAAAGAGCCTATGAGAGGCTACTGGTGAGAGTGCAGTCCAGTTGCAGCAAGGGACCCCAGTAGTTTTGGAGATGCTAGTACCTTGGAATGACCACCAAGAACAACAGAAGTGGAGTAGAGTCAACCACAGCCTAGAAAATCAGCTGTGTATGGAACAGAGGGCAAATCTGGAACAAGCTCTTTGGAGAAGCCAAGAAAACTGTATGTAGAGTCCAGACATTGGACATTGAGTTATTTATGTTGTTGGAATTTAGTTTTGCTTGGTTCAAATTGTGATTGTACATTGGTTTTTCCATCTTGAAGAGGGTATTTAATTTAATTTTGATATTTATAGAGTCCACAGCTGAAAGACCATTTAAAAGAGACTTTAGATTTCTAGAGAGATTGGATATTTCAAAAACGCTTAAATTAAATGTGTTTTAATTTATAAGGACTGAGGGACTTTTAAAGTTATTTTGTGTTTTTTCTCCATTAATTACTTTATTTATTCACTTTACATCTTGATCACACACCTCACTTCTCACAGTCCTCTCTCTCAAAGGTCCCTTCTCCCATTCCTCCCTCCACCCCATCTCTGAGATGGGTGAAGTCCTACTGAGGTACTAACCTGTCCTGATACCTCAAGTCACGTCAGCACTGAGTACATCCTCTCCCACTGAGAACACCCCAGTTAAGAGAACAGGATCCACAGGCAGGCAGGCAACTGAGTAAGGTAAGTCCCCATTCCAGTTGTTGAGGGACCCTCAAGAAGACTAGGTTGCATATCTGCTGCATATGTGTAGGGAGCCTATGTCCAGCCTTTGTATGTTCTTTGGTGGGTGGTTCAGTCTCTGGGAGCCTTTAAGGGTCCAGGTTAGTTGAATCTATTGTTCTTCTTGTAGAGTCCCTATCCTGTCTAGGTTCTTCAATCATTTCCTCAACTTTTCTATAAGGCATCTGAAGCTCTATCTAATGTTTGGCTATCGGTCTCTACATCTGTTTCAGTCAGCTGCTTGGTGGAGCCTTTCAGAGAACAGTTATGCTAGGCTCCTGTCTGAATGCATAGCATAGTATCATTAATAGCATCAGGAATTGGTTTTTACCCATGGGATGGATCACAAGTTGAGCCATTTATTGGTTGCCATCTCCTCAGTTTCTATGACATCTTTGTCCCTGACTTTCTTGTAAGCAGGACTAATTTGGGGGTCAAAGGTTTTGGTATTTTTCCCCTGCAGTGGGAGTTCCTATATGGCTACAGAAGGTGGCCACTTCAGGCTCCATATCTCCCTCTGCTAGGAGCCTCAGCTAGAGTCACCCTCAAAGACCCCCAGAAGCCTCCCCAAACCAAGTCTCTGACATGTCCTAAAATTGCCCCCTGCCCCCTGCCAATCTCCATACACAACACAGCCCTCTTTCTCTGGCTCTCCTTACATCTGAGATCTTGAGGATGAATAAGAAAGGAGGGATTGTGGTCTAACAATAATGTGTTTGTGTCAAGTTGACAAGGAGTCAGTTGGACCATCCAGTACCATCTACTCCAAGAAGGCTGTACCTCAAAATACATACACACCTACATGTGTTCACATTCACAGGTACATAAGCCATGTAAATACTAAAGCACACACACACAATACTATAGAAAATTTTTAAACAAAAAAGTAAGGAAACAACCAATCCAGTTTTAAAAAATGAAGTAAGTAGAGTTTTCAAAGAAAGAAATACACCGGTATGCCTGGGCTGGTGTCCAGAGCAGACCTTGGGCACAAGCTCCGCAGCCAGTCCCACAACACCCAGAGTAAGCTCCACTCCCAGGCGCTGTGACACACCCAGGATCAGAGGTGAGGAGGAACCAACATCTGTCCCAACACTGGCAGTAACTGGGACCAGCAGGACCAGGCACACAGGAACTCCACCAGCCCAGTGACTCAGGTTCCTTCCACTTCCAGTCTGTCCAGGATGCAATGAGAAGACCAAACCTAAAGATAATAGCTATAAAAGAGAGTGAAGACTCCCAAGGTAATGGGCCAACACATATCTTCAACAAAATTATAGAAGAAAACTTCCCTAACCTAAAGAAAGAGATGCTCATGAACATACACGAAGCCTATAGAGCTCCAAATAGACTGGACCAGAAAAGAAGTTCCTCCCATCACATAATAATAAAAACACCAAATCCACTAAACAAAGAAAGAATTTTAAAAGCAGTAAGGGAAAAAGATCAAGTAACATATAAAGGTAGGCCTATCAGAATTACACCAGACTTCTCACCAGAGACTATGAAAGCTAGAAGATCCTGGCCAGATGTCATACAGACCCTATAAGAACACAAATGCCAGCCCAGGCTACTATATCCAGCAAAACTCTCAATTACCATAGATGGAGAAAACAAGATATTCCATGACAAAACAAAATTTACACAATATCTTTCCACAAATGCAACCCTACAAAGGATAATAGATGGAAAACATCAACATAAGGAGCAAAACTACACCGCAGAAGAAGCAAGAAGGTAATCTTTCAACAAATCCACACAAACCTAATTCCACCTCTTACAACAAAAACAACAGGAATGTGACAATTACTTTTTCTTAATATATTAATATGAAAATTAATATTACCAACATATCCTAATCGATTGAAATCCAATAATATGAGGAATTAGAAATTTGTTGACTGTCATCCAATGGTCTCTCTAGTTTGGTAATTGGAGAAATAGATCCAATATTATACAATCCATATACACTTTCAGCTTGTTTGTTTGTGACAGTGTCTTGTTGTGTATAACATAATGGTCTTGAGATCTTGCTTCTCCTATCTCAGCCTCTCTGAATGCTTTGCTTGACATTTGTAACTCTTGTATCAAGTTACCACAGTAATATTTTATAAATTTTAAAGAATATGACAAAAAAGATATTGTAGGTATTGAAGGGGGGTCTCTGGAAGGAATGGAGGTACAAAAGGGAAACAAGAATGTGATTTAATTCAATTTACTTAAAATATGTTTTTAAATGTTAACAAATTCAGATAAATTGAAATCATGTAACTTTTCTCATCATAATACAATAAAACTTTAAAAAATTATTTGATAACCTTTACAGCACAAAAAAAAAGAAAAAAGAAATTAGTGGTAATTAGGAAGATGCTAGTATCACTGAGGTATTTTAAGCTCTACTAAATACAAAACAAACAAAAACACTTTATATATTTATGTTCATTTAGGAAAATATTAGTAGTGATGTATTTTTTAAGTTTTATTGCATTATAATGAGAAAAGTTACATGATTTCAATTTACCTGAATTTGTTAATATTTAAAAACATATTTTAAGTAAATAGAATTAAATCACATTCTTATTTTTCATTTGTACCCCATCTCCTCCCAGAGACCCCCTTCAATACCTACAATATCTTTTTTGTCATATTCTTTAAAATTTATAAAATATTATAACAATAAAAGTGAGTATTATAAAAGTTGTTTGACATAAAACAACAGTCTTATGTAGATGCTTGTCTATGACAATACAGAAAATACATACATTTTTCTCAATATACTTACTAATTGTATATTTCAAAATAATACAGGATTGTCTCTCTTTCTGACTTCTTTATTGTTTCTATTTCCATTTTTACATTCTGGATGGTTTTGTTCATTTCCTTCACCTGTTTGATTGTGTTTTCCTGTAGTTCTTTAAGGGATTTTTGTGTTTCCTCTTGAAGGGCTTCTAGCTGTTTACCTGTGTTCTCCTGTATTTCTTTGAGAGTGCTCTTTATGTCTTTCTTAAAGTCCTGTATCATCATCATGAGAAGTGATTTTATATCTGAATCTTGCTTTTCCAGTGTGATGTGTGTCTAGGACTTGCTTCTGATCCTGAGAGTGTCAGAGTGCCTGGGAGTGGAGTGTCCTCTGGGTGGTTGTGGGACTGGCTGCAGAACTTGCACCCAAGGTCTGCTCAGCACACCAGCCCAGAGAGACAGGAAACGTGATGTATTATTTTGAAATATACAGTTAATATGTTTGCAATTATTTAAAATTTATATTGAAAAAAACATGTATTTTCAGTATTGCTGTAGACATGCATCTACATAGACTGTTAAATTGATTGTTGTTTTATATCAAACAACTTTTATAATACTCACTTTTATTGTTATAGTATTTTATAAATTTTAAAGAATATGACAAAAAAGATATTGTAGGTATTGAAGGGGGGTCTCTGGGAGGAGTTAGGGTACAAAAAGAAAACAAGAATGTGATTTAATTCTATTTACTTAAAATGTTTTTAAGTGTTAACAAATTCAGATAAATTGAAATCATGTAACTTTTCTCATTATAATGCAATAAAACTTTTAAAAAAATATTTGATAAGCTTTACAGCACAAAAAAAAGAAAAAAGAAATTAGTGGTAATTAGGAAGATACTAGTATCACTGAGGGAAAATCTTCGGGGAAGTGTTTTCTGAGAGCACAGAGAAGTTGTGTTCCAGAGATAGACAAGGTTGTACTTCGAGCTGCAGCTGTACTTGGTAATGTGTAAGAGTCATCCAGGTGGTACTGGTTTTGACAGCATGAAGGGGTCATGAAGAGCAACAGAGGCTTGGCACTATGAGAACCCAGAGAAGACCATTGGTGAAGGTGCAGTCCTGGCTGCAGTTGATGGCCCAGGCCTGAAGTGGTCATGAACAGAAGTTGAGGCTTGGCAGCATGAAGAGAGCCTGTGAGAGGCTATTGCTAAAGCCTAGTTGCAGTAAAAGACTACAACATATTGGATATGCCAGTACCATTGGGGTGATCACAAAGAACAGTAACAACAATGGAGTGGATCAATCTGAGCTTAGAGTACAATAGAGGGCAGAGCTGGAGAAGTGACATCAACAGTTTAGAGGAGCCGAGAAGATCATTTGTGAAACCTAGACATTGAAACAAGAAGCTGTAAGATTGAAGTTGCCTTAGAGACCCCAAGATGTTCAAGATGTGGAAGCCATGGTCTATCTTTTGAGGAAAGTTGCTAACAGGGAGTGGAACCAACCCAGGAGAAAAAAGTTTATTGCAGTCAACAAAGATAAAAATGGAGTTGGAGATCTGAAGACTGCTTTGACATCAAAAATGGAGGTGCCAAGTTTCAAGTTTGCCCAGCTAGTTTCTTGTCTTGCTTTGGGAATTACAGTTAAATAATTGGATGAATCTCAGAAGATACTTTGAGTTTAGACTAACATTGTTCAGACTTCTATAGACTATGGGGACTTTTGAAGTTGCACTAAATGTACTTTTGTATTATGCTATGTTTAGGTATGGCCCTCACAGACTCAAATGTTTGGACAAGCCTATGGGAGTGGAATGTTAAGGTATGTATATGCTTGGTCCAGGGAGTGGCACTATTAGAATGTGAGGTTCTGTTGGAGTAGGTATATCACTATGGGTGTGGGCTATAAGACCATCATCCTAGCAGCCTTCAGATGAAGATGTAGAACTCTCAGCTCCTCCTGTACCATGTCTGCCTGGATGCTGCCATGCTCCCACCTTGATAACAATCGACTGAACCTCTGAACTTGTAAGTCAGCACCAATTAAATGTTGTCCTTTATAAGACTTGCATTGGTCATGGTATCTCTTCACAGCAATAAAGCCCTAACTAAGACGGTCATGAAATTTCTGTTCTACCATTCATTTAAGTGATATATTGTAATTATTGATATCTGGGTATTGAACCAAACTTACATCTGTGGAAGAAAGCCAACTTAATCACATTAACTAACCTTTTTTGTGTATTCTTTTAAAATTAAACTGTGATTGTATTCATTTTTAATAAATAATTTATATATTTGATTATGATTCACCTTCTCCCAACTCCTCGCAGATACTCCTCCCTCCCTTCCTACTCAATGTCATGTTCTCTCTCTTTCAAAAACAAAAAACCCACAAAACTAAAATTAAAACAAATAAGAGCACAAAAAAGAGAGAAAAATGCCAAAACAAAACAAAAAGGAAACAAAAACCCATACACAAAAGTTAAAGAACTTAGAGTTCCCTTTGTGTTGGCCAACAACTCTTGGGCTTGGGGCCTGCCCTGGAGTGTGACTGATATACTCAGAGATACTGAAGTTGAGAAACTGATATCCCCCCTCCCTTCAGTAATCAATTACAAATTATTTCTTGGTTAGGGATCAGAGCTCCTGTTCATTTCCCCTCCCAGTGCTGGGAGTCCATCTGCATGGACACATTGCCGACCTTTGAAGGCTGCCACAGTCTCTGTGAGTTTACTTGTGCCACTTGGCTGTTTTCTTGTAGTCAGTCTATAAATCCATTGCTGACATCTCTTACAATTCCCTGCCTCATTTCCCACTTAGATCGCTGAGCACTTAAGGAAAGGATTTGAGAGAGACATCTGATTTTGGACTGAGTCCTCCAAAGTCTCTCAGTTCCTTCTCACTGTCCACTTGTGAGTCTCTATGTTAGGATCCATCTACTGCAAGAAGCTTTTCTAATGAGGACTAAAGAAGGCAATGATTTCATGGGTATAGCAGTTTGTCCTGAGGACTCATTTTTTTTTTGCCAAGTTCCCTTATCAGAATATCAGTACTAATTTTCTCCTAGACCCATGACCTATCTAATGTCAAGTTCTTGGCCACTTCAGCAGTGTCTTGTATGAATTACATCTCATGGAGTGAGCATCAAACTTCTTTAAGAAAATGTGGTTGGTTAATTCCATGATACATTTGTACCATGATTGCATCAATATATCTTGCGAGTAAGTTGCTCTTACAGGTCATAGGGTATGTAGTTGGTGATATGAATGAATGCTTTTCTGCTGTGATGTACAGAGTACCTTCTACTAACTTGAACACTAGTCAGCAAGGGAGAAGCTTCTAACTAGGCACTAGCTTGAGCTCTCCATGTTTGATGACACAAGTATTGTCTTTAGAAGTTGGACCTTATCACCAAGTTGTGGAAAGCAACCAATAGCCTTGGCAATAGCTTTTGATGTTTGGATTTGTTTGGCAAATGACTCAACCACAAGTTGCCGATTCCTGATGCTAAAAGTTGTAATTCGAAGAATAAGATGTCCAGTCATGTGACATTGTCATCCTGGGGTTTTCTTGGGGAGAGAGGGGGAAGGAATATGTCATATGCCAGTAGAAATTTATCCATTTCCATTTCTCTTAATTTTTCCAACTTGGTGGAATGTTTCTATTAATGTATGTCCTAATGGGGTTCTCATTCCATTTATGTGCATCAGAATGATTCACTTTGCTTCTCTCACTTCACTCATTTGTGTTTTCTTACTTTTTTAGGTAGCATGGCTCACAGTTTGTCAATCTTATTTATCTTTTCAAAAAAAACCTATTTGCTTCACTAATTTTTCTCATATTAGTTTATTTCTATTCTTTTATTTCTGCCATGAACTATTTATTTTTAACTAAAAATTTAGAGCTTAGCTTGTTTTTGGTAATACAAGGCCCTTCAATATTATCTGGCATTATATTGATTCTTTTTTTTTAGCTTTGTTTATTTTATGTATATGAATAAACTGTCTTCAGACACACCAGAAGAGGCCATCATACCCCATTACAGATGGTTGTAAGCCACCATGTGCATGCTGGGAATTGAACTCAGGACCTCTGGAAGAATAACCTTAACCGCTGAGCCATCACTCCAGCCCCACTTTGATTCTTTATATATAGGCACTTGGAACTCTATACTCTGGGTTTAGAACTGATTTATTTGTATCTGATAGGCTTTAATATGCTTTTTTTTTTTTTTACTTTTAGACATTTCTTTTTATTGTCACTTTATTTTTATTGTTATTTTACTTGTTTACATTTCAAATGTCCTCATCCCAGTTTCCCTTCTAAAAGCCACCTATCCCATCCCCTTCCTTCCTGCCTCTATGAGGGTGCTCACACCACCCACTCACACCCACTACACTGTCCTAGCATCCCCCCTATACGGGGGCATTAAGGCTTCACAGGACCAAGGGCCTCGCCTCGCATTGATGCCAGATAAGGCAGTACTCTATTACATATGCAGCTGGAGCCATGAGTCCCTCCATGTGTACTCTTTGGTTAGTGGTTTAGTCCCTGGGAGCACTGGGGAGTCAGGTTGGTTGATATTGTTGTTTTTCCTATGGGATTGCAATTCCCTTCAGCTTCTTCAGTCCTTTCCCTAATTCTTCCCTTGGGGTCTCCATGCTCAGTCTGACGGTTGACTGTGAGCATCCACATCTGCATTGGTCAGGTTTTGATAGAGCCTCTCCAGGGTATTGCTATACCAGCAAGTGCTTCTTTGCATCAGCCATAGCATCAGGTTTGGTGTCTGTAGATGGAATGGATCCCTAGGTGGGGATCCCTACATTTCCTTTAGACAGTACCAGTTCTGGGTTAATATTTTTGAGATGGGTGGGTAGCCCCTGGGTAGCCCCATCCCTCAACCAGGGGCTGTGCCTATCCATTGGATATGGTCTCTACAGTTTCTATCTTCCTATGTTGGCTATTTTGACTAATATCATCCCCATTGGGTCCTGGGAACCTCTTCATTCTCTGGCATCTAGGACTTTCTAGTGGCTACCTACAGTTTGCCATCCCCCACTGCTAAACATCTCCATTCAATTTCCTGACCCTCTGACCTTTCTTCCTGGTCTCCTCTCACACCTGATCCTTTCCCCCTTTTATTCTCTTGGTTCTTTCACCCTCCCAGACTCCTCCCTCCCTCTACTTCCTGTAATTATTTTGTTCCCTTTTCTAAGTATGACTGAAGCATCCACACTTTACTCTTCCTTCTTCTTGAGCTTCATGAAGTATATGACTTTTATCTTGGGTATTCCGAGCTTTTGGGCTAAAATCTACTTATCAGTGAATAGAAACCATGTGTGTTCTTGTGTGTTCTCGCTCAGAATGATATTTTCTAGCTCCATCCATTTGCCTTTGAATTTTATGAAGTCATTGCTTTTTAAAAAAAAAAGAACAGATTTTTTCCATCACTTTTATTTTATTATTATTATTATTATTATTATTATTATTATTTTCTTTATTTACATGTCATATGATACCTCCTTTCCTAGTTTCCCCTACAAAACTAAATAAAATAAAATAAAATAAAAAACAAAAACAAAAACAAAAAAACCCTATTCCATCCTCCTTCTTCCTGCTCACGAACCCACCCTCTCCCACTTTCTGGCCTTGGCATTCCCCTACACTGAGGCATAGAACCTTCACAGGACCAAGGCTACTGGTTTGCTGTTTATTGCTTTTACTATGTTTAAGTATGTGCCTTGAATTCCTGATCTTTCCAAGACTTTTATCATAAAGGCATGTTGGAATTTGTCAAATGCTTTCTCAGCATCTAAGGAGATGATCATATGGTTTTTTTCTTTGAGTTTGTTTATATAGTGAATTACATTGATGAATTTCCATATATTGAACCATCCCTGCATCCCTGAGATGAAGCCTACTTGATCATGATGGATCATCATTTTGATGTGTTTTTGGATTCAGTTTGCAAGAATTTTATTGAGTATTTTTGCATCGGTGTTCATAAGGGAAATTGGTCTGAAGTTTTCTTTCTTTGTTAGGTCTTTGTGTGGTTTAGGTATAGGAATAATTGTGACTTCATAGAAAAAATTGGGTAGAGTACCTTCTGTTTCTATTTTGTAGGATAGTTTGAGGTGTATTGGTATTAGGTCTTCATTGAAGGTCTTATAAAATTCTGCACTAAACCCATCTGGTCCTGGGCTTTTTTTTTGTTTGGAAGACTATTAATTACTGTTTCTATTTCATTAGCAGATATGGGACTGTTTAGATCGTTGATCTGATCTTGATTTAACCTTGGTTCCTGGTATCTGTGTAGAAAATTGTCCATTTCTTCCAGGTTTTCCAGTTTTGTTGAGTATAGGCTTTTGTAGTAGGCTCTCATGATTTTTTGGATTCCCTCAGTGTCTGTTGTTATGTCTCCCTTTTCATTTCTGACCTTGTTAATTAGTATACTGTCTCTGTGCCCTCTAGTTAGTCTGGCTAAAGGATTATCTATTTTGTTGATTTTCTCAAAGAACCAGCTCCTGGTTTGGTTGATTCTTTGTATAGTTCTTTTTGTTTCCATTTGGTTGATTTTGATTATTTCCCTGAGTTTGATTATTTCCTGCCTTTGACTCCTCTTGGGTGAATTTGCTTTTTTTTTGTTCTAGAGCTTTCAGATGTGCTGTCAAATTGCTGGTGTATGCTCTCTCCAGTTTCTTTTTGGAGGCACTTAAAGCTATGAGTTTTCCTCTTAGGACTACTTTCATTGTGTCCCATAAGTTTGGGTATATTGTGGCTTCATTTTCATTAAACTCTAGAAAGTCTTTAATTTCTTTCTTTATTTCTTCCTTGATCAAGTTATCATTGAGTAGAGTGTTGTTAAGCCTCCACGTGTATGTGGGCATTCTATTGTCTATGTTGTTATTGAGGAGCAGCCTTAGTCCATGGTGATCTGATAGGATACAAGGTATTATTTCAATCTTCTTGTATCTGTGGAGGCCTGATTTGTGACCAATTATATGGTCAATTTTGGAGAAGGTACCATGAGGTGCTGAGAAGAAAGTATATCCTTTTGTTTTAGGATAAAAAGTTCTATAGATATCTGTTAAATTCATCTGTTTCATAACTTCTGTTAGTCTCACTGTATCTTTGTTAAGTTTCTGTTTCCATGATCTGTCCACTGCAGAGAGTGGAGTGTTGAAATCTCCCACTATTATTGTGTGCGGTGCAATGTGTGCTTTGAGGTTTAGTAATGTTCCTTTTATGAATGTAGATGCCCTTGCATTTGGAGCATAGATGTTCAGAATTGAGAGTTCATCTTGGTAGATCATACTTTTGATGAATATGAAGTGTCCCTCTTTATCTTTTTTGATCACTTTAGGGTGAAAGTTGATTTTATTTGATATTAGAATGGCTACTCCAGCATTTTTCTTGGGATCATTGTCTTGGAGAATTGTTTTCCACCCTTTTCTTCTGAGGTAATGTCTGTCTTTGTCACTGAGGTGGATTTCCTGTATGGAACAAAATGTTGGGCCCTGTTTATTTACACAGTCTGATAGTCTATGTCTTTTTATTGGGAAATTGTTCCCTCCTGTTATTTTTGTTGTTAGAGCTGGAATTCTGCTCATGTAGCTATCTTCTTTTAGTTTTGTTGGAAGATTACTTTCTTCCTTTTTCTAGGATGTAATTTCCCTCCTTGTGTTGGAGTTTTCCATTTATTATCCTTTGAAGGGCTGGATTTGTGGAAATATATTGTATAAATTTGGTTTTGTCATGGAATACTTTGGTTTCTCCTTCTATGATAATTGAGAGTTTCATTGGGTATAGTAGCCTGGGCCAGCGGTTGTGTTCTCTTAGGGTCTGTATGACATCAACCCAAGATCTTCTGGCTTTCATAGTCTCTGGTGAGAAGTCTGGTGTAATTCTGGTAGGTCTGCCTTTATTTGTTACTTGACCTTTTTTCCTTACTGCTTTTAAAATTCTTTCTTTGTTTTGTGCATTTAGTGTTTTGACTATTATGTGGCGGGAGGAATTTCTCTTCTGGTCCAGTCTATTTGGAGGGCTGTAGGCTTCTTGTATGTTTATGGGTATCTCTTTCTTTAGGTTAGAAGTTGAAAATATTTACTGGCCCTTTAAGTTGCAAGTCTTCACTCTTTTCTGTACCTGTCATCCTTAGGTTTGGTTTTCTCATTGGGTCCTGGATTTCCTGGATATTTAGGGTTAGGAATTTTTTCATTTTGCATTTTCTTTGACTGTTGTGTCAATGTTTTCTATGGTATCTTCTGCACCTGATTCTCTCTTTTATCTCTTGTATTCTGTTAGTGATGCTTGCATCTATGTATCCTGATTTCTTTCCTAGGATTTCTATCTCCAGAGTTGTCTCTCTTTGTGATTTCTTAACTGTTTCTACTTCCATTTTTAGATTCTAAATGGTTTTATTCAATTCTTTCACCTGTTTGGTTGTGCTTTCTTGTAACTCTTCAAGGGATTTTTGTGTTTCCTCTTTAAGGGCTTGTACCTCTTTACCTGTGTTCTCCTGTATTTCTTTAAGGGAGTTATTCATGTCCTTCTTAAATTCCTCTATTACCATTATGAGATATGATTTTAGATCCAAATCTTACTTTTCTGGTATTTTGGGATATCCAGGACTTGCTGTGGTGGGAGTACTAGGTTCTGATGAAGCCAAGTAGTCTTGGCTTCTCTTGGTAAGATTCTTGCATTTGCCTTTCTCCATCTGTTGATCTCTGGTGTTAGATGTTCCTCTGTGGGTCTGTAAGCCTGTGTCAGCACTTCTGGGAGATCAGCTTCCTCTGATAAGACCCATGGGCAGAGTGCTGTGGATCAGTGGTCCCTCCTGAGTCCTGGGGTCAGAGCACACCCTGAAGACAGGCTCTCAGCTTGCACAAAAGGTAGAGAGGGCTGTGGATCTGTGGTCCCTCCTGAGTCCCTAGTTCAGAGAACTCCCTGGAGATAAGCTCTCCACTTGTGGGGAGTTAAAGGGGATGGGGCAGAGAGGGTTATGGGTCTGTCCCTTCTAGGAGTAGATGGAGGTAGAAAGGACCCTGTCACAGCTGCCCTGCCACTTCTTAGGTCTGTGCCTCCTGGATGGTCCCACCTTAGAAAGTCACCAGAGAGAAAATGGTGATCTCACCTGAGTCCAAAGTCATTGCTTTTAATAGCTGTGTAGTACTCCATTGTATAAATGTATCACATTTTCTGTATCTATTCCTCAGTTGACAGAAATCTGGGTTGTTACCAGCTTCTGGCTATTAAATTAAGGCTGCTTTAATCATAGTGGAGCATTTGTCCTAGTTATATGTTGGAGCATCATTTAGGTATATGCCCAGGAGAGATATAGCTGGGTCCTCAGGTAGAACTATTTCCAATTTTGTCAAGAACCGACAGACTGCTTTACAAAGTGATTGTACCAGCTGGTATGCCCACCAGCAATGGAGGAATGTTATTCTTTGTCCACATCCTCACCAGCATCTGCTATCATCTGAGTTTTTCATCGTAGCCATTCTGACTGGTGTGAGGTACAATCTCAGGGTTGTTTTGATTTGCATTTCCCTGATGAAATTCAAGGATGTTGAACATTTCTTTAGGTGCTTCTCAGCCATTTGAGATTTTGAATTTGTTGTTAATTTCTTGCTTTTTCTTGGATATATTTTCCCTCTTTGTGGTAGAGTTTTCCACCTATTATTCTTCATAGGGCTGGATTTGTGGAAAGATATTGTATAAATTTGGTTTTTTCATGGAATATCTTGGTTTCTCCATTTATGGTAATTGATATTTTTGTTGGGTATAATAGCATGGGCTGGCATTTTTGTTCTCTTAGGGTCTGTATGACATCTGCCTAATATCTTCTGGCTTTTTGAGTCTATTGAGAATTCTGGTGTAATTGTGATAGGCCTGACTTTATATGTTACTTTACCTTTTTCCGTTACTGCTTTTAATATTCTATCTTAGTTCTGTACATTTGGTATTTCGACTATTATGTGACAGAGGAATTTCTTTTCTGGTCTCATCTATTTGTCATTCTATAGGCTTCTTGTACATTTATGTTCATCTCTTTTTTTAGGTTAGGGAAGTTTTCTTCTACAATTTTTGAAGATGTTTATCCACTCTGAAGTTGGGAATCTTCACTCTCTTCTATCCCTATTATCCTTAGGTTTGGGCTTCTCATTGTGTCCTGGATTTCCTGGATGTTTTGGGCTAGGAGCTTTTTACATTTTGCATTTTCTCTGACTGTTATGTCAATGTTTTCTATGGTATCGTCTATACCTGAGATTTTCTTTTATCTCTTTTATTCTGTTGGTGATATTTACATCTATAACTCCTGATCTCTCTCCTAAGTATTCCATTTCTAAGGTTGTCCTCTTTGCTATTTCTTTATTGTTTTTATTTCCATTTTTAGATCCTGTATGGTATTGTTCAGTTCCCTTACCTGTTTGGTTGTGTTTTCCTATATTTCTTTAAGGGGTTTTTGTGTTTCCTCTTTAAGGGCTTCTAGCTGTTTACCTGTGTTCTCTTGTATTTGGAGGGGGGAATTATCTATGATAATTTTTAAAGTCCACTATCATCATGAGATGGGATTTTTAAATCTAAATTTTGCTTTTCAGGTGTCTTGGGGTATCCACGGCTTGCTGCGTTTAGAGAATTGGGTTCCGATGGTGCTAAGTAGTAATGGTTTCCGTTGCTTATGTTCTTGCATTTGCTTCTTGCCATCTGTGTATCTCTGGTGTTATCTTTCCTTGCTGTCCCTTGGTGGAGCCTGTCCCTCCTGTGAGCATGTGATCCTATGATCATGGTTGAGTCAGAACTCCTGGATGACCCTCTGTCTCTGTGATCCAGTGATCCTGGATGTATCCAAAATCCTGGTTGACAAGTTGCCTCTGAGTGTGGGAGGAGTAAGTGGAGATCCAGAGCCCACTGTCTGCTCCTGGGTTCCAATGCAAGACAGAGGATTATGTGCCTCTGGCTGTACTGGGATGCCTGAATCTCCTGAGACCCAGTGGTCCAGTTAGGCCAGGTACTGGGGGTATTGAGGGAATTCCCTGTGACCTTGGATCTGTTGGAAGTCCTGGAGAACAGGCTGCCTCTAGGTGTGGGTCTAGAAATTTCTTAATATCATCAATGAGCCACTCATCATTCAGTGGATTGTGTTATTTCATCTCCCAGAGTTTATGTATGTTTGATATTTTTTGTGATTTTGATATGTGCCAACACTTCACTATCATCAGATAGAATACAAATAATTATTTCCATTTCCCTACATTTGGGAAGACTTCCATTCTTTCCTAGTATTTTATTTCTTTCAGACAATGCTCCTTGGATACTAAGAGTGTTTGCTCTGTACTCATTGGGTAGATTATTTTGTACCTTTCTGTTGAATGCACTTCATCTAGGATGTCATCTAATGCTGATGCTTACTTGATTATGTTTTTCCTGGATATTGAGGATCAACTGAGACCATGGAGGCAACATGAGCAGAAAAAGTACAGAAGGTATAGTGATTATATGACTTTAGAGAAATGCAGAATGGTAGTAATGTAAAGAGATTAATTCACTTTGAAGTTTATGAAGCATATTAGAAAATCTGATTAATGATACTGAGGAGTCAATAGAAAGCAAACTGGTTGAGATAGTACAGGCATGGTAGAACCTTAGCTAGTTGCACTGTTCTGTAGGCTGAGAGTTTCTTGTTGCTAGGCAGTTCAATCTAGAACTCAACCCTATAAGAGAAAAAGAATGTGGGGACCAACGTTCTCTTTGTCATGTAAAGTCTCAAGAAAAATCTACACTGCAGATGTGACATGAAGCAACTATCATTAGACAAGGTCCTGGATATTGTCACTTCACCTGCTAGTAAGTCATTTAAGAATTAACACCAGGGATAGAAACACAAATATTTAGACTATGAGTTTACACAGGAACACACAACTTGACTCTTATCTAATATTTCAAACATAACCAGATGAAAGAATTCTGTCTTCTTTCTTTTTCTGCTCTATTTATCTGACTGGGCATTCTAAACCTTTATAATGTGTGGTTACTCTGCTTTGAATAACACTGAGTTAGACACTATATCAGAGAGAAATACTAGGTATATGAACAGTACAGAGATTGATACATTTGATAAAGCTATGGAAAGAAAACAATGGAGAAAAGATTTTGAAAGTCAACTTCAAGGTTTCTGTAGTACATGGCACAATGTATCTAGATGTATCTAGAAAGAAGATGTTAGAGTCACTCTGGAGTTATGACATGTTGAGTCATTGTACAATTTACTGTCCACAGTACAAAGTCAATCCAGATCATATTTTCTTTTCCTTTGAGAAGATTGCATGACATTTTAAGAATAAATTATGATGAACTCATATGAATTACTTACCAAGAGTATCACATGAACAATGATTAAACCTTTCCCATCAGAACAAAAACTAGTATTAAAAATTATTAAAGGAATTTCATGAAAATATATTTTCTTAAAAATGGAAATATAAAAAGCAATAAGTGAGATGTGCCTGTAATTCAATCTCTTGAATGGCAGCCAAAGGCTGAAGGACCATGAAATCAAAGTCAGGTAAGGTGATATACTGAAATAATGTCTTTATAAATAACAGCATGAAACTCACAGACATGGAGAACACCTGAAGATATTATGATGATACTCACAATTTAGAACTTTTGTCCTTAATAGACCCCTTTCTCTTCTTATTTTCTGCTATGATCTCTTGGCATTTTGTGCAATAAGCTTACAGTATGTGTGAATGTACTTTCATTGGGGGCATGTTTCTCTGTGTATCTTACACAAGTGTTCATTTTTAAGGTAAAGGAATAAGTCCATTAGTTCTTTGCCTAGGTTCAGAAAGTATCAATATTTGCAAATTAAAATTCTTCCTTATACCTATAGTTTGACTGTACTTCAACAAAATTAAACAGCAAATCTAATGCACTTTGTAGAGTTATTTCTTTGAACAATACCTCAGCCATGTAAGCTCACATCTTGATCTTTCTCTTCTACTGTGGCCTGCCATAACTGAGATACTCCAATTTCTGTCCTTTCATTTAGTCTTGCCACTCTAATGCATCAACTCAGCCAGAAGACAAACCCTTAAAGGCCAGCACTACATGCAAACAAGACTAAGGGCATCCTCCTTTGCTGTCTCAGAGGACAAGGTGTCTATGGATAAGGCTGTGGTATACACAAGGATACCTCATCTGTTCCTCTGGCTAGAGATACTGATCATTCTTCCATCATGGCCCTTGACTGGACATGCTCAGCATACCAGCCTCCCAGAAGTAGTGATACCCTTACAGGTCACAGGCAACAGACCAATGTGGGCTATGGGATGGCTGACCTATAGCCTGCACTTTGGGGGCCAGAAACATTTTATTTACATGAAGGCCAAGAAGTTCTTGGTATCTAGACTCTTCTCTGTATTCACCTACACTAAGCAAGGTGCGCTACACAAAGACCAGCCTTATGTCCAGAAGGATTGCTACTACCATGGCTTTATGGATGGAGACCCAGAGTTCATGGTTGCTATTACCACCTGTTATGGAGGCTTTCAAGGAATATTACAGATAAATGGCACAGTCTATGAGATCAAGCCCAAGGACCTTTCTTCCACATTTGAACATTTGGTTCACAAGATAGACAGTGAGGAGACAGAATTACTCTCCATGAGATGTGCATTGACAGAAGAAGAGATAGTGCGGCAGATGAAGCTTCAGAAGAGTGAGAAGCCTACTCTGATGCAAAGTGACTATGAGGGATGGTGGACCCACAAGCATTTTCTTGACCTGGCATTGGTTGTTGACCGTGAGCGAATCCGTTATCATAACAATAATGCATCACGTGTGTTAGTGGAACTATTTACCATTATCAATATTATAAATAACATTTATCAGGCACTGGATATTGAGGTAGTTTTAATTGGAGTTGAGATGTGGAATGAGGGAAACCCTGTGACAGTGGATAGATTGGAATTTCTTCTAGAAGAATTTTGTATTTGGAAGACTATCAGTCTTAATATTCGTATTCCAAATGACATTACACATCTTTTTGTGAATCATTATTTTGGTGGGCTCCTTGGTTTAGCTTATGTTGGAACTGTCTGTGTACCATCCCATAATTGTGGAGTTGATCGTCTGTTAGGACGTAATCTTTGGTTTTTTGGACATATTATAGCACATGAGATGGGTCATAATTTGGGTATGCAGCATGATAGCAGCTCATGTACATGTGGAAGAAACGATTGCTTAATGTCTTCAACATACAATGGCAACTCTGAGTTCAGTAACTGTAGTTATTCTGAGTTTTGGACAACATATGCTACTAGCAATTGTTTACACAAGGCAAAGAAATCAATGGCCAACTTAGAAACCCAGTTCTGTGGGAATGGAGTGGTTGACGACGGAGAGCAGTGTGATTGTGGAGACTGGCATATGTGTAGAGAAGATCAATGCTGTGACCCCAGCTGCACCCTCAAAGATGGGGCTGCCTGTGCTTTCGGGCTTTGCTGCTTACATTGCCAGATCTTGCCAGCAGGCACACTTTGCAGACAAGAGGTCAATGAATGCGACCTTCCAGAATGGTGCAACGGACAGTCACATAAGTGTCCTAATGACGTTTATTTGCTTGATGGGAGCCCTTGTAAAGATGGTGGCTACTGCTATGAAAAGAGATGTAATAACCGAGATAAACAGTGTAAGCAAATCTTTGGCAAAGAAGCCAGGAGTGCAGCTCACAGTTGCTACAGAGAACTCAACACCCAAGGTGACCGTTTTGGCAACTGTGGTATGATCAGAAATGCATACTTAAGATGTCATGATGCAGACATCCTCTGTGGCCGAGTTCAGTGTGAGAACGTAACAGGCATTCCGTTTTTGAGGGAACATTCCACTGTACTATGGACTCACCTCAATGGTGTCACCTGTTGGGGAACTGACTACCACTTTGGGATGACAATCCCTGACATTGGTTTTGTGAAAGATGGCACAGACTGTGGTCCAGGGCATGTGTGTATCAATAAGAAGTGTGTCAGTAAGTCAATGTGGCTTCATCAATGTTCACCCAAGACATGTACTATGAAAGGTGTGTGTAACAATTTACACCACTGCCACTGCAGCCGTGGGTGGGATCCACCACGTTGCCTAGAAAGTGGCTTTGGAGGGAGTGTTGACAGTGGCCCTCCACCTGGGGAAAAGAAGAAACCCCAGCAACATGTGAACCTGGGACCGACCATTCTGATTCCTTTTGTTACTTTCATATTCTTTATGTTAACCTGGCTTTTGAATAGGTATGCAACAGCATCAAAGATTGAGGAACCCACTGTTGCCGCTTCAGAGGAGGAAGAGAGAGATGTGGCAAGCCATGAGTCAGAGCAGCAACAGGTTGAAATGTAAAAGGCAAAACATTATAAGCCTTCATGCAGTACTACATATCATCTTAGCATGTGCAGCATTGCATGTTTTAAAATTAGCTGACAGAAAGTTCTAGAGATATTTAATATTTCAGCACGAAAAAAAATCAGCATTCAATAAAAGTACAGGTCCTGGTATATAACTAGTGTTCTTAACTTTCAGCAATTTTAGTGCCTCATGCTATCTTACAGTGTTCCTTGTTAAGCACCCCCCCTCGGGGATTCTGTATGCATGTTTTTGGTTTTACCTCTCTCTGTTCTTAACACCACTCACATACACACTTTCTATTCTGCTTGACACAAACAGAACAGGATTCTTTGGGTCCTCGTTGCTCACTGTTGGTCCTCCCTAGTAGCACTCTCTCACAGGAGAGTCATGGGGAGATTGGAAACCTGGGGGAGCTGTTTAAGAGAAGTTACAGCGACCTTTATCACTTGGGTGACTTTATTTGGCTGGTGAATACAGAATGTGACCTATATCATGTGTCTATCCATGGAAAGTGTTGCCTTTAGTCACATTGTACAGCCACTTAGTCATCAAAACCTGTACCACTATGAGATCTTGTAGAAAAATTTTAATCCAGGAATATGTCAGCTCTGGAAAGGGATCTCAGCCAAAAACATGATCATGCAATGTACTGGCTGGTTTTGTGTGTCAACTTGACATAGGCTGGAGTTATCACAGAGAAGGGAGCTTCAGTTGGGGAAGTGCCTCCATGAGACCCAGCTGTGGAGCATTTTCTCAATTAGTGATCAAGGGGGTAGGGCCCCGTGTGGGTGGTGCCATCCCTGGGCTGGAAGTCTTGGGTTCTATAAGAGAGCAGGCTGAGCAAGCTAGGGGAGGCAAGCCAGTAAGGAACATTCCTCCGTGGCCTCTGTGTCAGCTCCTGCTTCCTGACCTGCTTGAGTTCCAGTCTTGACTTCCTTTGTGATAAACAGCAATGTGGAAGTAAGCTAAATAAACCCTTTCCTCCCCAACTTGCTTCTTGGTCATGATGTTTGTGCAGGAATAGAAACCTTGACTAAGACAAATTGGTACCAGCATAGTGGGGTATTCCTGTGACAACCTGACCGTGTTTTGGGGAGGACTGTGGAAGGACTTTGGAACTTTGAGCTAGAAGAGCCACTGTTTGTTAAGAACTCTGTGGAATGTTCTGTAGGAGCTTGGAAGATCATGTTGAGAATAGTGCAGAAGATGGAGGCCTGGCTAGTGAAATTTCAGAGGGAAGACTAAAGACTCTTATCAGAACCATGTTGTTTTGATGGTGAAGATTCTGTGGTTCTGGTTAGCTGGGACTGAAGTATCAGCTGTGATTAACAAGATACCAGAACTACTAAAGGGAAAACTTTGCATTACTGGGACTATTGATGCTGGTTAGCTGGAGCTAAGAAATTAGTGGTGATTGAGAAGAGACCAGCATCATTGAGGTAACATCTTCTGGGAAGTGTTTTCTGAGATCACAAAGAGGCTGTCTTCCAGAGATAGCCAAGATTGTACCTTGTGCTGCATCAGGACTTGGTAATGTGTAAGAGTCACCCAGGTGGTACTGGTTTTGACAGCATGAAGGGGTCATGAAGAGCAGCTGAGGCTTGGCACAGTGAGAGGCCATGGAAGGCCATTGGTGAAGGTGCAGCCTCAGTTTGCAATTGATAGCCCAGGACTGAAGGTGTCATGCAAAGGAGTTGAGGCTTGGCACCGTGAAGACCGTCTATGAGAGGCTATTGGTAAAGCCTAGTTACAGCAGTGTTTTGGGAATGCCAGTACCATGCAATGACCACCAAGGACAACAGCAGCAGTGGAGTACAGGCATCTGGAGCCCAGAAGACAAGATGTGTGCTACAAAGGGCAGAGCTGGAGAAGTGACCAAAGCCCTTAGAGGAGCCCAGAAGATTGTGAGTTGGATCCCAGACATTGGTTTTGCTTTTGATTGTGACTGTGCCCTGATATTTTTCCCTCTTGAAGGAAGAATGTATTTTAGTGGAGCCCACAGTTAAGAGACTTTGAATTTTAAAAGATATTGGACATTTTAAATTGATTGAACTTTTAATATGTAAAGATTGTGGGACTTTAGATCTTGGGGATGAATAAGAAAAGGGTTGAAGCTTAATAGTAATGTGTTTGTGTGTCAAGTTGACAAGGGGTCAATTGTACTGGCTGGCTTTGTGTGTCAACTTGACATAGGCTGGAGTTATCACAGAGAAGGGAGCTTCAGTTGGGGAAGTGCCTCCATGAGACCCAGATGTGGGGCATTTTCTCAATTAGTGATCAAGGGGGTAGGGCCCCGTGTGGGTGGTGCCATCCCTGGGCTGGAAGTCTTGGGTTCTATAAGAGAGCAGGCTGAGCAAGCTAGGGGAGGCAAGCCAGTAAGGAACATCCCTCCATGGCCTCTGCATCAGCTTCGGCCTCCTGACCTGCTTGAGTTCCAGTCCTGACTTCCTTTGTGATAAACAGCAATGTGGAAGTAAGCTAAATAAACCCTTTCCTCCCCAACTTGCTTCTTGGTCATGATGTTTGTGCAGGAATAGAAACCCTGACTAAGATGTGCAAGAAGAATGCAAACATGCCCTGGATTACAGTATGATCAAGGTCAAGGTTTGGTTGTAGGAAGAGACAGCCATGGCTGAAAGTGATGTCTAATTATGGGCAGACAAAAGAACAAATCAGAGAAAAGAATTGACAGATAAATCAAAGATAAGATATTTTCAACTCAGAGAACAGCATAGGAATGAGAGGCTACTTTCTAGCAGTACAGTGAGAGAAATGTGTGGCAGTTTTTCCCAGAAAGTTTTACAAAGAGAGTTGTAGAGAGAACAACCTAGACACAGTTAAAGACAGACAAAGCCAAAGAAGAGGAGGAGCCAGAACATTGAAACCT
Organism: Montemys delectorum; assembly: GCA_019843815.1. Lineage (NCBI taxonomy): Eukaryota > Metazoa > Chordata > Mammalia > Rodentia > Muridae > Montemys > Montemys delectorum. The sequence continues at coordinate 38,024 of JADRCD010177494.1, forward strand.
ATTGCTGAAGTTAGTAAGAGGCCGAGCAGAGCAATTCAGCAAGAAGCTGAGAAGAGCCAGATTGAATCAGTCAATTCAGAAGATTAGATTGTAAAGAGGCTACAAGATCCAGGCCTAGGCCTGGGGATAGTTAGGACAAAGTAAAAAAGCTCTGGGCTGAACTCAAGCTGTGTATTCACATAGCTTGTGTCTGTCTGTCATCTCACCCCATTATCAGAGGAAATAAAAGTGACATTTAAAAGGTCTCCAGCAATAGATATTTGCAAACTACCTTTGCAACTTCTGGCTGACCCAATTCCATTGATTACTAAGTGGCTATAAGGTAGTATTGGTAATGGCTCATGGAGTAGACAGTACCTCTACTAGCTTCCCTAGCACAACATTCTCAACTCCAGAGATAGAGAACAACTGTCAATCTACCTCCTGAGGGCTGAGTACTGGGTCCTTGAACCTTTTCTGAATCACAAAGGCTCCAGCACCATGTTGCCAAATCTTTCTTCAGATACTAGGGTCCCACAGTCAGGGAACTAACTCCCAAATTCAGGGCTGAATATCCTCAGTCTCTTCATAGTGATGTCCAGTCCAGAGCTGATAGAGACACCATGTAGTTGACATTAAGGGTCTCTCAGGAGCATATTTTGTCATGACTGGATTCTGAATGATATGTCACATCCCTTAGTACACCAGACAACACAGAGAGGAGTCACCTACATGAGAATTTTTTAAAATCTCCACTAATTCATTTTGCTACATTGGGATTTTTGCCTTGTACTTAAGTAGAATGTCATAAGGCCTCTAAACCGGAGATCCTATTGCTAGAAATTTAGTGTCATTACCTTTGTTTGCTGTATTAGATGCAGGGCTATGGAGTTTGCTCTATCACTAAAGTGCCAGCCTCACAATTTTGAGAAACTTAGTTTTCAAGAATCCATGCTAAAAGGTCAGGTGTGGTGGTTTGTGAATGCTCACAATCCTATTTCTGATCATCTAGAGTTAGGCAGATGCCTGGGTTCATTCCTCAGCCAGTCTATCGTATCTTGTTAACAAGAGTCCTTGTCTTGAAGGAGGTGGACAGAGGATTCTATTATAGGTTGTGTACTCATGAACATGCTCTTACATGCATATGTATTTTCACCCAATCACATATGTTCACACACAAAGATACATATGCCCACAACACATACATACACATATGTGTATATTAAAAATAGTATTCAGAAGATTGTAATACTTACAGAGCCATTAGAATAAAGTAAGTATTCACTGTCATGTTTCCTATGGAAATAATACCAATAATCCTCAACTTTGATAAATCATATCGTAAAAAAGCAGATCACTCTGCTGGTGAGAACTACATCAATAGAAATGTCAAACACTGAGACCAATCTGAAATGGGCAGAGAAAGCTCAGCTTGCCTTTGTTCAGCAGCAGATCCCTGATGCTCCATGGGGTTTAAGGATGGGTGTTCCGGCCAGTCTGGGTGAGGATCTCTGCTGAGAGGGAAAACCCAGGTCTCTTGCTGTGACACAACACCAAACTCAAGAGCAAGCATTGTTAGGTGTCATGGCAATTATCATAACCATCCTGTATCATCACCCCCAAGTAATTTGATGAATTTAAGGACTTCATGGACCGTTCTGCATTAACAACTGACATTTCTGAATTCTATAGCTCCATGAACCACATTGCATATGAACACAAGACATGAAGGAGGCTTGTGTCAAGTAAAGACAGTGTCTGTGTAGAATTCTTCATTGATTTTGAACTAGAATTCAACAAGAAGGTAGAGAGTAGAATGAGACCTTCTAGATTGAAGAGATTAATCCTTACAGACCTCCTGTAAGTGTGTAAGTCTGGCATATAGTCATCTATAATCAAAGTCTGCAAGCACACATATGAACAGTGCAATAGCAGAAGAGTTCATAACAGCTGGTCCAACATAGACTAATTCTGACCTTGATCATCCATGACTGTGTTGGGTGGTCATCTCTTTCCTGTGCTTTTCTAATACAGGAAACAGTATCATTCTGGTATATCTACCTGGAGAACAATTGGCTGTATTTACACATCTACCTAAGCACAGATTAACATTTATATTCTTATTATGGCTTGACTATCCCCACCAAATTCTTTTCACTTCCTTTGACAGTGTAATTGTAATTGATGGAACCTAAAAAAGTATTTAAGGAGACATTGATCTTATAGATGAAGGTTCCCACCCAAGTTCTAATCGAGCCCAAATTTGCTTAGCTTTGTAATCAAAAGACATATATTCTTTTTGTGACATCTCTAATGAAGTGAATTGAGTTGATTATTGCATCATCTAGGATTCTATTACTGGAGAGAAATGAATAAAAATGTAGCCAAGACAAGTATCTGCCTATAAACCAATGTAAGAAGATTATCAAAATCCACATATGGACAAGTATTTTAAACTGGAGGAAACACCATACTTTTTATCCAATAATATTTTTTTATTAATTATTTGGGAATTTCACTTCATGAACACTGAGCACTCAGACTTCCCAGTCCTCTGAAGTCTGTACCCCAATCCCACCTTAATTCTGTCTCCCACCCCCCTACACACATACCAAAAAGAAAAAAGAAAAGTTAAATTTGTTTGACCCATATATTCAATGGGACATTGTCAAACCTCCCAGTCCCTTAAAGATAATTGAGTCCTTCCCCTGACCAAAAGCCATTAATTACAGAGAGCTACACTTCAGCATACTTATGACAATTTTAAAGAGCCCCCTTCTGTAGGAGGAAGAGTGCAGCTGCCTCTGCATAAACGAGGGGGCTACACAGCCACAAAGGCATCTCCTACAGGAGGACCTAATTGAGGACTTCCTGAGAGACTAAGGATTGCTGACCCAGACAATGCCAGCCAAATAGGAACTAGTTTAGAAGAGATGCTTTCTTGGGACCAATTGGGTGCAGGTGGAGGGGATTAAAGGAGCTTACAACAGTGTTCAGAGGAGCTTGCTGCAGCATTTCTCACTTCCATGCCACCTTACCTCCAGTCCACAAGGGCAAGTAGGGTCAGGTATAGGCAGCACCCTTTTATGGATTTCTGTCTAGACTGTTACTGGGGGGTAGGAGGGTGGGTAATGGATTAGTGGTTTTCACAGAAGCCTTCTATGTTTCTTCACCTCGACTGAGTCTGCAGTCATCGATACCATGGCAATGCAGCTTTCTTGCTATTTATGGTCAGTGGGAGCATAGATCATGGACTTAGACGTGGTTTCTGGTGACCACACAGACCATGAACATGCTACTGACTTCAGCGTGGCCTTCCATAGCACTGAAGAGCCAGCGCTCTGCTGCACAGGCCACAGACATCGTCACAGCCCTAGAAGCAGCACAGGCTAAGGACATCCACATGGTCTTCTGTGCTACCATGGGCCATGGACATCAACAAAGACCTTGGCTGCAATAGGACCAAGGACGCAGACATGGTCCTCAACAGCAGAACGAACCTGGACATCACCATTTCCCCAGGTGGCAGCACAGGCCACCTTCATTAATATGACCCAAAACTCAGCCAAGTCCTCTGTCATCAGCATAGCCTCAGGCTGTAGCACAGACCATTGACATCCACATGGCCTTCAGGAGTAACATGAGACATGGACATAAACATAGGCCCCAGCTACAGCAGGACAATATAAGCAGACACAGCCCTCAGCAGTAGCAGAGATATGAAGATCACCATGACCTATGTTAAACCTCTCCCTCTCTCACTCATCATTTCATTTCTCTATCGTTCCTACTTCCCAACTGAATAGTCATTCATTGTAGTGGCATTGGAAACTGCAATATAGCATTTTATATATATTTCTATGTGGGCATAGATATAGATGATATAGATATAAATATATAGATATGGATATGGATATGGAGAGAGAGAGAGAGAGAGAGAGAGAGAGAGAGAGAGAGAGAGAGTCACTCTCATAGATTCCCTGAGCCTACCCTATCCCAGGTATCTGACATGGCCTAGAGATGCACCCCACAAACACCCAGCAGACTTCTGTTGTCACTACAGGCCCTCTCTCCTTGGTCTTCCCTACATCTGAGATCTTGGAGATAAATAAAAGGAAAAGTTGTGGATCTAATAATGTGTTTGTGTGCCAAGTTGACAAGTGATCAGTGGTACTAGATGGTTTTGTGTGTCAACTTGACACAAGTTCAAATTATCAGAGATGAAGGAGCTTTGGTTGAGAAATGCTTCTATGAGATCCAGTGTTAAGGCATTTTCTCTATTGGTGATCAATGGAAGAGAGCCCAGCTCATAGTGTCATACCTCATCTGGTAGGTCTGGTTTCTAGAAGACAGCAGGCTGAGCAGCCATGGGAAGCATGCCATTCATTGCCTTTGCATCAGCTCTTGCCTCCAGATTCCAGCTTTGCTGTCTTGAATTCCTGCCCTGAATTCCTCCAGTGAGAGACTATGATATGGTAGCGTTAGCTGTATAAACCGCCCCCCCAACTTGTTTTTCGTCATGGTGTTTCATTTCAACAATAGCAATCCTAATTAAGACAGAAGAGTAATATAAATAATACATGGGACTTAGATGATAGCCCGGTATGTAAAGTGCTTGCTATAAAGACATAAGATATGAACTCTGATCCCTAGCATCCACATAAGGAGGCAGGCATGGAGGCATATACCCGTAATTCAACAACTAGGTCTAGATATGGAGGCAAGTGAATCCCCTAAGCTCACTGGCCAGCCAGCATAACTGAACTGATGAGCTCTAAGTTGACTAAGAGTGTTTATTTAAAAAAAAAAAAAAACAGAGTAGCTGGATAAGTGATCAAAAAGATGCCAAGCATCAATTATTGCTTTCACCAAATGCATACACACAAGTGCACACATGCATACACAGGTGAACACACAGGGATGCACACATGTACATACATTCATAGGGACAAGTACATTCACCACATTAACGGTAAAGCGCACATGCACACACACACACACACACACACACACACACACACTAATAAAGAAAAATTATAAACAGAACAATAAGGAAAGAACCAGACCAGTTTTTTAAAAATGAAGTAGAGTTTTCACAGGAAGAACAACACGTGGCCAATAACTATTTAAAATTTATTCAAGATATTTAGCTAGCTATAGATAGCTCACAAAACAATGGTAATGTCCTATTGCCTAACTAGAGCTTTTACCCCTATTGACTAGTGTTCATGATCCTAGGAGAAACTATGCATGCTACCAGAGGAGAAAGATAACTACCAACTCTGGTTGCTTGATGTACAAAGTCCAAAACTTTGATGTGAAATTGTTACCTTTCCTGTATGATACACTGGAACGATAGTGGCACAAACATTGTAGGAGTAAACAACCACTTTCTGCTTGGATTTAAGTCCTACTCCACGAGGTATGACCTATGCTTGACACAGCTCAGGTAGCCAAGAAGCATAGACTAGACAGGCCATGGGCCTAGGGGAAAATCAAACATTGTTCTGTTAGAGGACTCCTGTTAAAATAACTCCTAGCAATATTCCACAATAGTCACAGGCCAGCATCTTGATCAGCCATCACCAGAGAAGCTTCGTCTTGCAGTAGATGACAACTAAAACAGAGACTTAAAACTGGGAAATGTGCAGAGAGTGAGAGAGAGTGGGGAGGTGGGGAGGGTCTAGGAAAAGATGAATGCATGAAAACCATGATCACAATATAGTGTATAAAGGAAAATTTCATCTTCAATACAAAACTCTCATCCATCAAGAAAATGCAAATTTGAATACTGTTCAGACAGTTTTTAGTTTAAGGGACTTGTATTCTTAGTCCTTACTTGGTCTCTACTTTCTGTTTTAGTAGCTTCAGAGTGTTAAGTGTTATGTGATGGTCTTTGATCTACTGAAAGTTCATTCTTGAGCAGAGTGAGAGTGGCATATCTTTTTGCATCCTTCTGCATGTGGATATCCAACCTTAAAAGTACAGATGTGTCAAAGCTGTCTTGTTACATGTAATTTTAAAAATACGCTGCTCCTTTGCCTGGGGCCGCACTCTTGTCAGCCAGCGTTCCACCTGGTTATCTCCCGTCTTAGATAGCTTTGCTAAGCCTGAGCTCTGAGATCGCTCTCCTGCCAGCCTGCACAACTGGTTGCCTCTTCCCTGGAGCTCAGCCCCTTGCCTGATTCTCCCATTCCAAAGCCCCTAAATTCTGCCCCAATTGTGCTCTTTTTTTTTTCTAATTAATTCTATAGAAAAATTTTAATAATCTTGCAACTTGAAAATAATTTTTTTCATTAAGTTATGTCTTGACAATTCTGAGGCAGGTGCAAAGGATAATACAGAGAAATCAATATATCTTTTACTTTGTTTCCCCAAATAGTATCATTTTGCAAGGTAGGAGTACAATTTCACATCCAGGATATTGACCCAATTGTGCTCTTTCTCTTCCAGCCCACTTTAATGCTGAGAATGGAAAACACCTGGCAGTTCTAACACGTTAAAAAAAAAAAAAGCCAGATAACACAACTGCTGGGCAGGGAATGTATTGCCCTAAACTCATTAGCTATCCTTTATCAGAATTCTGCTGGTGACACAGGCGCCACCAGTTGTAGATGACCCCAGGCCTTATATGGCATTTGTGCTCCCCTCCCTGAAGCCTGACTGAAAAAAACAGACAAACAAACAAAAACAAAAAACAAAAACAAAAACCTGCATCTAGTCCTCTCCTCTTCCTCCTGGACCTGGAAATCCTACCTCTTTTCCTTCAACCAGGAATTCGCTTCCACTGTCTTTAGTTAACACAATCAAAAACCAATTAGGGAATCAATACCTCCTCCTACACAGGCTTTTTGCATTCTTGTCATCCAGATGAAAAACCAGCTGACTGTAGCTACACAGGTTTATGTCTGGCCCTTCTGTTCTCTGCTTATTAATCTACTTATGTGGTTTTATCCCAGTACCATGTGCCTCTTGTTACTATGGCCCTGTAATATAACTTGAAACAGGTGTGGTGACACTTCCAATCTTAGGTCTTGGATTAGGATTGCCTTGGTTCTCTGAGAACTTATGATTCCACACGAACTTTGACATTGGTTTTCTAGTTCTGTGAAGACTAACATTGGGATTTTGATGGGAATTGCATTGAATCTGCAAACTGTTTCTGTTAAGATAGACATTGTCTCAAAATTGGTTCATCTAACCTGTGGGAATGGCAGCTTTGCTAGTGTCTCCTTCAACTGCTCTCTTCAGTGTTTTAAAGTTCCCATTGTGAAAGTCTTTCACCTCATTGTTGGGTTTATTCCCAAGTCTTTTGGTTCGTTTTGAGGCAACAGTGAATGGAATTGCTTCTCAGGTTTCTTCTTCAACATGTTTATTATTTGTAATAGAAATACTATAGGTTGTGTATGGTAATTTTGAATCCTTCCATACTGCTGAAAGTATTCATCAGTTTTTGAGAGTTTTCTGGTGGAGTCTTTAGGATCTCTTATATACAGGACCACAGATTTTGCAAATAAGAATTCTTTGACTTTCCAAGCAGTGGAAGGGTATGCATTCAATCCCAGCACTAGGAAGGCAGAGGTAGGTAGATAGGTGGATCTCTATAAGTTCAAGGCCAGCCTGGTCTACAGAGAGAGTTTCAGGATAGCAAGAGATATATAGAGGAATACAGTCTCAATGAACCCAAAACCACCCAAACAACCAAACAAACAAAACAAACAACAGCACACCTTTAACTTCTTCCTTTCCCATTGCTATTCCCCTTATTTGCTTCTCTTCTCTGTAATGTTCTAGCCAAGCCTTACAATATTGCACTGAATAGAAATGAAGAAAGTAGAGATTGATTTGGGTCTTGATATTAGTAGAACTGCTTTGTGCTTTTCCCTAACTAATATAATGTTGGATGTATATGTATATGTATATATGTGTATATGTATGTGTATATATATGTGTATGTATATGTATATATATGTGTATGTATATGTATATATGTGTGTATGTATGTGTATATATATATATACATATATATATAGTTACTGGTAGATTATAGATGAGCTATAGATAGAGCTCTCTTTATTATTTTCTGATATGTTCTGATATGGCCCATCTAACCCAGTTTCTTCAAGACATTTATTTTGAAGAAATGTTAGCTTTTGTCAATATTGTTTCATGATTTTTGTGATAGTCATGAAATTTCTACCATTCTTTTAAGAGATATATTGTATTTATTAATATATGGGTGTTGAACCATCATGGCATTTGGAGAATAAAGCTAACTTAATCACATTTAATAATCTTTCTGACGTATTTGTTAAATTATTCCTTGATTTTATTCATTTTTATTAAAAATTTATATACAATATCTTTGATCATGATTTCCCTTCTCACACCTCCTCCCAGACCCTCCCTACAACTCTACCTTTGTGCCTACCCACCCAACTTCATGTTCCCTCTCTTTTCAGAACAAGAAGAAAAAATCCACAAAACTAAATCCAAAACACACCAAAAATAATATAAATTGCAAAAACAAAACAAAAAAACGAAACAAAAAGCCCATATACAAAAAAATAAAGAACTTGGAGTTCTTTATTTTGTACTGGCCAGCTACTCCTGCTTATGGAACCAGCCCTGGGGTATGGTTAACATGCACAGAGATACTGAATTTGAGAAACTGATTTCCCCCTTCCCATGAGTCATCAATTGCAAATGACTTGTGGGTTAGGGATGAGAGCTCCTGTTTATGCCCCTCCCAGTGCTGGGAGTCCATCTGCATGGACACACTGCCGACCTTTGAAGGCTGCCACAGTCTCTGTGAGTTTACTTGTGCCACTTAGCTGTTTTCTTGAAGTCAGTCTATAAGTCCATTGCTTACATCTCTTACAATTCCCTGCCTCATTTCCTCCATTGAGCCCCGAGAGGGAAGAGTTTGAGAGAGACATCTGACTTTGGATTGAGTCCTCCAAAGTCTCTCACTTCCTGCTCACTGTCCACTTGTGAGTCTCTGTGTTAATATCCATCTACCGCAAGAAGAAGCTCTTCTAACGATGGTTAAGGGAGCCACTGCTTCTTCTCTGTTACCATTACCATGTTCTCTATTGTCAGTGTACCTATTATTTTGAGCTCTGAATCTTTTAGCCTTACAATTTCTTTGGAAGTGACCAAATTAACCACAATTAAAACATCAAGCATTTAGGATTCCTGATAATTCTAGCTACGATCTGCCTATGATATTTGCATTTAATCCTGAGAACCAATATCAGTTGTTTCCCTTATCTGTTCATCTATAGGGATCCACGCGCTTTCAATGGTCTGATTGCTCTCTACCCTTGGTGTTTACACTCTCAAATTCCAATATTTATATCAATGACTGTCTGGTTTCAGGGTTTGTTATGGCTTTATTCACAGGTGAACTCAACCTCTATAAGAATTCTGGGAAGGCTTCTCCGGAATTTTATATCATTTTAGTAGATGAAGTGGATTTTCCCCCCAGGTTCCTCAACCAAATCCCAAGTTCATAAAGCATCAACATGACATTGTTCATCAACTACACCATCATCAGATTGGATTTGTTCATGTAAGTCAGCTTACACCCTTCACCAAGCAGCTGGTCTTTAGTACCATTTATTCCCCTTGCTAAATTACACTGTGCTAGTTTTGTGGTGTTATGCCTCCATCATGACAACCACTGTAATTGTTGTTCAGCTTCTAATACTGCTGATGACACCAATCCCTTTAGATCTTGTGGGACAACTCTATGCTATATTTATTTAACATTTCTTTGACCAAGGAAGAATGTAAACTATACATTACAATAGCCTCTTTAAAATGCTTTAGATCTAACATTTCTATTGGTTGCCAGGTCAATTCATATTAAGCCTGTCCACCACTGGTAGC